>VZTT01055189.1:45701-91127 GCA_013400855.1 Buphagus erythrorhynchus
TGACATTCTCTATCATATCCAAGGGCTTTCACAGTTTAACCACTGCATTACAATGTCATTTAAAAATGTGCTGCTCAGACAAGTGCCTAAATGATACAAAATCTGTAAATCCCTGGAATTCCTAAGACATGCCAAATTCATCAAGTGTTTTGTGAGAGAAAATTTTCAGTTTTTCTACAATCCCCTTCTGGAGATGGAAAAACTAGATAAAATATACTAATTTAAAGATTCCGTGAGATCAGAACCAAGGTGACCAACTAGTCCGGCAACCTGAACACCCTCTTTCCCACAAAAACTGAAAAAAATATTACAACATTCTCCAAAAATATTTAGTTTAAACTAGGTACTTGAAACACTATCAGCCAAACAAGTAGAGTCCAATTCAGCATCACTTATTCATCTGATTATTCCTTATACTGGTTATTCATGAAAGAGTTGCACAAGCCAGCCCAGAATACTTGTGGAGCTTCAAAAGCAGAGTCTTGTTCTATTCTCTCTAACCTCAGGGTTCAAAATGTCTCTATTCACCATTTTATTTGTGCTCTGCATTATAATATATTGCATATTGTAAGAGATGGAAAATCTAGTAAAACCTGTTGTTTATTTAAATATGTGTTTAACTGTAGTAATGATTGGAAATATTTAGCACTCCCAGGTATTTTTCTTCAAAATTGTAATAATGGCTGGTAAACACAAAATCTTTCTTTGCCTTTCTAAAATGAGAAAAGGCTTCAGTTATTTCATAAATGTCTATCAAACAGCTATTCCAAATTTTGACTAGCTCCAAATTAGAAAGTACTAGTGAAATAATTAATGAGACTGGAAATAGCTCACTTGCAGACAGCTCAGGAGCCTGGGAAAGAAGCAGAAGAGGAAAGTGAGGAGAAATGTGCTGGGTTTTGGAATTAGAAATACAGATACTGAGGCTGCACTAAGCTCTCAGCTTTTGTCTGGCTGGTTTAGCACACAGCTCATGGTCAAACAACCAGTTTATGTTAAAGTGTAGAAACACACTGATGATCACACAGGACAATTAAATCAAGCCACCAAAGGTAAGCAGCACACTTGTAGCAGCAATTGTGTTATAAAGATTTCTCTCCTTGGTGTCTATATAAATCCTGATTCAGAGGACAATTCCTAGGGAACACACAAATAATTCACTTTCCACCACCTGTGCTCTCTAACGTTCTGTGCAGCCCTCAGGAAAAGAAATTCCTCTAAGGAATTTATGTGAATAAAGGGACTTAAATTAGCCAAGAATAGCAAATTCTACAGTTTCTAAAATGTAGGAGTTGAAGTCTGGGGGAAGCAGCATTGCTGATACTCATTAGCTGTGCAGCATGGGAAGAGTTCTAGCACTACTCAGCAACCTGCAGCATCTTGGCTTGCTCAGGTCTGAGCACTTTCAGACCCAGGAGCCCTGGTGGGGTTGCTCAAGCACTGACTCACTTCCCCAGCAATTAGGCTGCAGCTTCATTCAGCAGCTTCAACACCAGCAGAGGTGTGGCTACAAAAAGTAAGGATGCTATCCAGGTATCCCTGAGATGCCCTTCTGATGTTATAAACACATCAGCTGTCAAAATTTCAGTCCAAAAAGTCAGACAGACCTGGTAATGTGCATATTGCAAAGACTGTCTTATTTTATTTTAACACATTCACAGTGACATTTCTTGTCAGGAACAGAGACACCTGGTTCTTTGGCAGACACTCTTTGGTCCTGGTTTGAGTTCACACAGTTATAGAGTGGAGTTTTTTACATTTGCATAAGCTAATTTGGTTTATCTGCTAAAGAATACAATTCATACTTTTTTTTTAAAGAAAGCAAGTTCAATATCTACAATATCTATGCACAGACAAATTCTCATAGATAAGATGTCCATTGTTTCTTCTCAAATTCTGTAACTACAGAAATTTGTAATTCTCTATCATTTCTCTTCTCTTAAGAACACTCAACTCTCAACAGCATAAACATTTTCTAGAAAAGGTTTCCACAAAATACACTTTGGTGTCAGTTCTATTCACTGCCTAACAGTATCTGACTAATGGATTTGTCACTCTTTTAAAAATTCCCAGTTCTATGGAAAGAGTTTTATATAACAACTAAAACTGTGTTCGAAGCAGAGAGATTATTTAAATTTTCAACTTACCATGATTAAAGAGTAACAGCTGATGCACAATCAGGAAAGTGTAACCTCACAAAACTCTCCAGCTTGGAGACTTGCAAAAGAGCCAGTAGCTGTGTATTATGTAGGACCCTTTTGTCTGTGATCTTGTGACTAAAAAATGCTAAATAATTCTTTTTTTAAATACTTTATCTTCTTTATCATGACAACAATACAGCAGATTGTTAACTGGGGCCATAAATCAAGATGTGCATCTGTGGATTATATAATTTAACATCTAAATTCACATGATACATCTAAGGATTTTAAAAAAACACTTTTTTTGCTCCCATCATAATATTTTGCTTCTCTACTGTAGTTCTACATAGTTAAGTCTACAAATTATTAAATAAAAACAAAAAATAACAGAAGCATGGAAGTTGGAATGTGGTAACTTACAGAAGCAGCTCTTCTGCAATTAACATCACGATCAAATACTGCAGCAATAACCAATGCACTGAGGAAATAAAACATTGAGCATTAGTACCAAATACATGAAAAGAAATGTGCAATGCCATCATTTCAACATTTAGCCTTCTAAGCAGAACAGGCAGCATGTCCTCTAAGGAGCTTATTATTTAGAAATACAAGCCTGAACTAAAATCTGAGTTGAAGTAATCTTTTACTTTGTTTCTCTAGTTTGCTGTGGATTTCCCACAGCACAATGGCCACCCCACTGCACCAAAGGAATTTATGGAATACACAAAGACAGAAAGGTTTTCTGTTTTAAACAGAGTAGGGGTTTAAAACCTGGACATAACCATGTCTAATGTGAGACTCACTGCAATTTTAAATTAAAACTTGGAAATACAGTTTCTCAATAGCCAAATGTACAGCAAGTCTTGTGTAAGGCTTAAACACAACACAAAGTGAAGCAATGGAAACCTGCAGTTATCTCCACAAGAAAAGTCAGATCCTGTAAGGCACAAAAATCAAACAATATGCAAATCCTGATAAAAAGTAACCTGCAAGATGAACTGCCAAGCAGTTTTTTTTAGGGTGACCTGTAGAGACAGAAGGATGATTATACAAAACAATTTCTTCATGCATGAAATCTGGTGACCCTGCACGGGGTAATTCTTCTGCCTCAAAAGAACTGCTGTTCAAAGATGTGCCACACAACACAAGAGGGAGAATATATCCCAGGACATGCAGTCTGCAGCTTTAGAAATCCACCTCCAGCATTCAATTAACTTCAGCAACAAATAAACATCACTTCAGGAGAATCATTTAAGCAGAAAATTATTCCTTTCAAACCCTGAAACTCTTCATTACATGATTTATTGACTCCAGGCAAAACCGGAAATAAATACTGGCTGAAAAGTAAATTCAAGATAGCTTTGCTTCAGCATAAGGATATTAATTACACTGATAATATCAAACTTCCTTGGGTAGTGGCTATCAGTTCCCTACAGTGATGAATACTGTGTTGTTCCAATTCTCTGAAATGCACAGTCAGCTTGGCCTCTGTAATTTCAGTTTATCTCCATTAGGGAAAACAAGAGACAGAAAGGCAGAATGAAATGAAAACAAACCCCAATAAAGTGTTCTAAAGACAGTTAATGCTTTCTTATTGCTACCTGCAGGAGCAATACCTCTCTCTGCCACAAAGACAAGAGGAAAGAGGAGATCATCCAAACAGAGTCTGGAAGAGCAAAGGTTCAGGAAGCATTCCATCAGGAAGCAGCACACATGGCTCACTTTTAAAACTGCTGGGTCAGATACACACTCTTCATACCATGCTTGCTAATTCTCTGGCACACAGAGAGACTTAAAAATTATTTTTAAAGGACACTTAAGAAGTATATAGTTTTAATTATATGACTAGCTCCCATAAATGTTTTAATTAGAGAACTTTCAAGACTAAAGGAATTGGAGGAAAAGGATCCTTGAAACCAAAAAGAAGCAAATTTCTGCCAGACATTTCTGGTTATACAGACTAGAAGCTAGAACAGTAATTTGTCAGTTATGCAGTATTTCAACATCGGTCTTTTCTGAAGAGAGGAAAAAAAATCCAACCACAAAAGACCCTTCACCACACCAAGAAGCTCAGAATTCTGAGTGCTGCCCTCACTGCATCAAACAAGAGCTCATCTTATAATCACATTGCACTTTTCCATTTTTTCTAACTCTTCTGTTACCTTAAGACAAAGCTGCATAAGTAAAGCCAGCAAAGTAACATATTGTCTGTGCTGCCACCTGAGTCACTCAGTGCTGCAACCAAACACTGTGTGAAAAAAAACCAAAAACCCCAGGAATTCTATCATTGCCCCATTACATTCCTAAATCCTACTGCAGTCACTGTTTCATGTTAATCCTTTTAATGAAGTATTCTAACTTATCAAACTCCACAAATACTCTTTTCAGGCTAATTCTCACTTGGAAGCACAGGCACATCCTCCACAAGGCCAGGCTTAGAGGGTGGAACACCTCTAAGGTGTCTTCACCTGTCTGCTTTGTCGTGGGAGTTTATGTGATACTGCACCAGGATTTCCTAACATAAAGAAACTGTTTATGTCAAACCAAGTGGGATTTTTTTTAAGCTACTCAAAGGATCATGTCTTGACTTGCCTCAAGTGCACCACACCTGCCCACTGCCAGGCAGAGCAGAGGATGGCTTTGCACCTCCAGTCCCTATGGAACACCTTTCCTGCCTCCTCTGCACCTCCAATCCCTATGGAACACCTTTCCTGGCTCCTCTGTACCTCAAATCCCTATGGAACACCTTTCCTGCCTCCTCTGCACCTCCAATCCCTATGGAACACCTTTCCTGCCTCCTCTGTACCTCAAATCCCTATGGAACACCTTTCCTGGCTCCTCTGCACCTCCAATCCCTATGGAACACCTTTCCTGGCTCCTCTGCACCTCCAGTCCCTATTCCTGGCTCCTTGAGGGATATGGAGCCTGCATGCACGACAGCAGTTAAGTGCACAATAAACACAAAAAGACTTAGAAAAGTAAGTTACAATTTTACCAGTGAACTAATAATTCTCCCTTTCCTCATTATCCTTTCCTCACTCCCCCAAGGACTCACCTAACTGGCTTCAGGGAAAGACAGAAGGACTCAAAGTATGTCAGTGGGCACTCCCAGACCATGTGGACCTCAATCCCTTCTCTGACAAGGTGGGAAGAACCAGGGAGCAGAGGAGGGCCAGATGATAGATATCAGAACACAGAAATAAGCACAAACACCAGTTGCCCTCAACTTACAAGCACCAGATGTACCAGGCAATAAACCTGAACTCCCTTTACCACCTGTAGCAGGCACTTCCAGTCTCCACTAGCCACAAGCAGCAAGAAGCTGATCCTACTGCTATCCCCTGGGAATCTGCTACCACCAATTCCAGTGTGCCACCCTGAAGCTGTGGGAGGAGAAAAATAAACTCTCAAACCTCTTGCCTGTTTGGTACAAAATCAAAATTTCCTTCCTGAGCCCTAAAAAGGGTAAAGTGGTAATAGGACAGCAAACTTTCCTCCCTGCTGTACATTAGGAAAGGGAAAGGCACAATAACCACCACAAGCAAAGTGGGTTTGAACATTCCAAGCAAGTTAAGAAAAGGAGGTGAGCCCAGTCAGACTCAGGTCTGTTGAGCATTGCTGCTGCAAACAGCCCCTTCTGCACCTCTCCAGTCATGCCAGTGCCCACCTGGGAGGGCTACACAGCGAGCTGGGTGATGAAAACACATCTAGACTCAGGGTTCTTTTTAATGTTTAACACCAGAGCAGTTCCCCTGTTCACTTTATGCCATGGAGCTGTGTTACACCACTGCAGGAGCCACACAGGGGAAGGAGCAAGCACAAGGGCCTGCTCCAGCCACACTGGAGCAGCTGACTCAATTTAATTCCTCCTGTTCATCTAGGAGAAGGTCTAAGGAGAAGGAGGAAATGCTGTGACCATCTCCATTTCCACACTGCCTACTTTTGCAGTCCCTCTAACCCAGCTCACACACGTCCTGTTGGCCACCCACCCTCCTGTGCTGCTCAGTGGGTTTTCCAACCCAAAAATTTGAAGTAAATGGTGAAAGTGTAATAAATACACATGTGGGAAAGAGCAGTGAGAAAAATGCTTGGAACAGGAGTTACAAATCCTGCAAAAAGAAGGAAAAAGGAACAAGGGTCTGTGATACCCCTGCAGGAGGTCAATGTAGCCAAGTGCCTTCAGCTCCAGCTCTCCTCTGCAGGTACATAACAGCAGAAAGCTGTTCTCCATATTTCATCACAGTACAAGACATAGCTCAAAGCAATCCTTCAGATTTCCCCAGTTCTGCAGGACAATCCTGCCCTGGAGCAAGCTCCATCATCCATCCTGAGCCACACCTGCCTGTTCCCCCCTCCCAAAGCCAGGCAGCACCCCAGGGAAGGCAAGGCTGCCCTAGTGCCCTGCACCCAGAGCTGTGCCCGTGCTCTGCTGCACGGAGACAGAGCCCAGCTCCCAGCAGATCCCAGATCCCAACAGAGCCCAGCTCCCAGCAGATCCCAAATCCCAGCAGATCCCAGCTCCCAGCAGATCCCACATCCCAACAGAGCCCAGCTCCCAGCAGATCCCAGCTCCCAGCAGATCCCAGCTCCCAACACATCCCAGCTCCCAGCAGATCCCAGATCCCAGCAGATCCCAGATCCCAACACATCCCAGATCCCAACACATCCCAAATCCCAGCAGATCCCAGATCCCAACACATCCCAGATTCCAGCAGATCCCAAATCCCAACAGATCCCAGCTCCCAGCAGATCCCAAATCCCAAGAGAGCCCAGCTCCCAGCAGATCCCAAATCCCAGCAGATCCCAAATCCCAACAGAGCCCAGCTCCCAGCAGATCCCAAATCCCCAGCAGATTCCAGATCCCAACAGATCCCAGCTCTCAGCAGATCCCAGCTCCCAAGAGATCCCAGCTCCCAACAGATCCCAAATCCCAACAGATCTCAGCTCCCAACAGATCTCAGCTCCCAACAGATCCCAAATCCCAACAGATCTCAGCTCCCAACAGATCCCAAATCCCAACAGATCCCAGCTCCTGAGCCCCCCACAGCAGCCATGACAGGCAGAGGAACCTGCACCCTTACAGCTCCACACAGTTCAGACAGCCAGCAACCATTTAATCACTCTAATTGTATTACAGAGTGTAAGCATGTTTTCCTTTTTATTTTTTGTTTAGGTTTTAAACAAAACAGTTTAGCTCCTTACTGTGCACCTGCCACTTCACAGACAGCAACTTCCACACCCAAGGGGGCAGGAATCAAATTACCTGCATTTCCAAGTCATTAAATTCTGTTTCACTTTCCTCATAGGTAAGCTTAAAAAGAGAGGCTGCATGTAGAGACTGGGAGAGAAACAAAGTTCAGTCAAGTAGTGCTTTTATAATGATATGCTTGAACAGCAACTTCAGTGTGTGCATCTCAAAAAAGAGCAACACTGTCCTGCAAAAGAAGTGAAGTTTCATCTACACTGCCAAGAATTTTCTTTTTGTGGTCCTGTAGTTTGAATAGATGAGGCAAGATTTTAGAAACCAGTTTTACTAGACTTTAACAAACCATTAAGCAGATGTGAGCAAGTGTATCTCGTTGAAATATGGATTGGGAAAAAAAACTGACATGGAAAAATACAAGCAAGTGGTATTACAAGTACTCTCGGGCATGTATGTCCAATAAGTCTTCTCTATCTTTTTTCTTTCTTTATATTTTTTTTTAAAGAGTGGTAATGTCAGGAAGGAGAAGGGCTGATCTATGATCTACAGCAATCTAAGTTTGCAACTTCAATATTCTGCCAATTTCATCACTGAACAGAACATTCATAAAAAAAAACAGGGAAGAATCAGCTGACACTGAATATGGAGAGAAGGATTTATTTTAAAGCAATGTCAAAAATTTTACTAAAAAAAAAAATCTGACTTCATGCAGTTTAAAGTTTTTTAATTTTTCACTGGTCCAAATGTGTATATTTATGTTCCTTGACTGCTGAAAACACAATATCTTTCAATTACATAATGATACAAGAAATGAAAAAAAGGATCCCCTGCAAATCACCCTCTGCTTTAATCTGTAACTGCTGTTAAGGGGACGTAGGGCAGGACCAGTTCATGCATTTTGGTACCTAAGTGGGTCCCATGTGCTTCCAGCAGCTGAACACTGAGTGCAGGATAAACCTTGTGCAATTCCCAGCACTAAGCAAAGCCAGCAGTTCAGGACTGCAAGCACCCATCACACTTTTGGAAGGTGTTTACTATTTTTCTCTCATAGTGTGTATTCTTATCCAGGCAGATGTTTTTGCTGTGTAATTCAGCTCACAATGGATATTATGCACTTTGTTTCAAGATGCTGAGTGCTGCATTTTTCAAGGGTAGCAACAATTTGCTTGTGGCTAGAAGTATGACTCTTCTTTAAGTAAAACAGTGACACACCTAAGGCTAGATTTAAAAAAAAAGCCGTGTGTAATTATCAGCTTGCTGACACAATAGGTGAAACTGTGTGTCATACTTTATTTGAATTTTTTTTTCACCATTTCTCTTTGGAGTGGCAATTCTACCTTCGAGAGCTGATTTAGAAAAGGAATGGCCACTATAACAACAAAGATTTTTAAGTAAAGCCTTGCATTGCATTAATACTTGCTAAAATACCTTGCAGCTTTGTTGGAAAACTAAGATATTACAAACCACCTTACAGCTGTTCATTAGCAATTTTCAGCTTCCACCCCGTGTTTCTCTCCATCCCACCAATTTATTCCCAACATCTGAAGTTGTCATAGCACACATTGGTGTTACAGGCACAGCACTCATTGGTTTTACTACCACAGGCAGAGGGATCTCAAATAGTGTCATTTGATACGTTCCTAAAAAGAAAATAATTTGTTTCCAGAAGAGGCTGGAAGCTGAAGGACACAAGCTTCTTCAGAAACACAACCTCCTGGTATAAACATATATTCCAGAGGTCTCACCAACAGCTTTGTGACCATAAAACTAAATACCACAAACACTGAAAAATCACAAGGGTAAACCTGCATCAACCTGTGGAGGCCAACTCTGCAGTATGGCAGGGGGAAAGGAGTAAATGAAATATGAAATATATTGCTCGAAGCATCATGAGCAGAAGAAAAGTTCTGATAAACAGAACAGATCAGAATTCTGATAAAGGGAAGGCTTGAACACTCACAATTGGGCTTTCTTAAGTTTCTACAAGCAACAAGCTTGCCTGACCTTAAAAGAAATCTTCAAAGTTTTTCAGCTAGGAGGATAGAAGCACAGGTTTGATTTTCACCATGCTGTTGACCAAATCTAGAAAAATTACCACATTTGAACCAGACTTCAGGACTTCAGACTTGGCCATACCAAGACTAAAGATGTGCTGGCAGTGAGAACATAAATAGAACTCTGCAGGGCTGTTACCATGCTGCCAGAGGCATTTGTTACCACTCTGGTCAGGGGTGACAGTGTGCCTTCACTGCTACCATTAGTGTTGGTTAGATTAAAAACAAGAATACAAGATTGTACTCATCACTGTGCAAATACATCTTCAGGTACCCTCAGTTAAGAATTTCATCCTACATATAATTTACCATGAAGTAAGCTAGAAGTGAATTCAATATGACCCTTCAAAATAAAATATCTCATTAATAACTTACTGTGGCAAATGTCACTGTTGCTAGCATGCCAAAGTGAACCAGGGCTATCCTGGAGCTCCACATTTTCTTTCCAAAAGTTATCCCAAAACAGTGGATGGCATCACATCCTAGCACAGCTTAGAGTTACCAGGCTCCTCTCCTTTACAGGCTATGCCATTGTAGATGAAACATCATCAAAACACCATGAAACACTTTATGAGAGAAACAAGGATAAAATGTCTCAGCATTTCTTGTCTGCTCACTATGGAAGAAATGGAAGAGAAATGGTGCTTGGCCTTAAGAAGATGGACAGCAGGTTCTTAGACAGGATGGTTTTATCAAGGTCTCAAAAAACACCAGAAGCAAGTAACACAGGACAGAGACCTGCTGGGGGACCAGCACTGAAGGACCAGCACTGAAAGGTGAAGCTAAGGGGTGAAAAACAGCAGAGACGAGCCAGGACTCTGGGGCAAAGAAAAAAAATGGATTAATTTACAGATCGTCTCAAAGGACTTTAAAAACTTCTTTTAAAAAAAGAAAGAAATAGTCATACATTCTTTGGGAACTTGCTGAGCTCAGTAGGTAGCCCTATGATGGCAAAGTAGGCTTTTTGGATGAGATTGAAATAGTTCTGTCATTAATTTAGATGCAAAGAAGTCCCTAAAAATTAAAGCAGATATCCAGAACCACTGAGCACTGTATAATCTAAACTTCTTTCTATTGTTTTGATAAAGAACATACTAAATGACCACTGATAAAACCCTTCTGATGGAGACAAAGCTGCCTGAATTGCTGCTATCAATGGTTGCACTAAAAGTGTGCCAAGAAACTGTTAGAAGCCACCTGTGTGTTTGCAGTGCAAGTCACCCATTAAGAAACCTCGAAATGTCAGCCAGTGTGTGGCCAACAAAAAGACCAAACAATAAAGAGAGAATCCCACAGCCAAGGAGGAGGGAGAACACGAAACAAAAGAAAAAAAGTAAAACCAGTTTGTATCTGCAAAAGTGAAAAGTTGCACCAGCCTCTAGTCCGCCATTGCAGTAGCACAGATTTGGAAATTCCTTAAAGATTTTACTTTTGAAAGTCTTTTGAAACAGAAACCACAGATTGAAAAAGAACTACACAGGTACTTCCATTCACTGCTAAGTGAGATCCTGGACTCTGCTCTGCTCTATAAAACCACAAGGTATCAAAAGAGGAAAAATTCTCTCATGTATTTGTTAACTTAAACATATCCTTACCAACAATAAAACCTCCACTATTCAAAAGTGCTGTGTTATTAAGAATTCAGTATTGCCAAGTAAGGTCCTTACCCCTTTCAGAAACTAGAAGTGGTTTTATATTTTATACAAAATAATCTTTGAATTGGAACACTTCAAAAGGAAATTATTTGTATTGAAGTAGAGCTGAGGTGTACTTTATTCTTTTAGACTTAACCTGCTCAATTTGTAAGCAGTAAGCTGGTCAATAAAAATATGTTTTATTCTTTGCACAACACTCATCTGACAAAGTCCCAGGATTGTTAGGAACAAGACACACCTGAAAAAGTAAGAAACAACCTCTTCCTTAAGTTTTCTCCTAATATTTCCAGCCCTTTATTACTCCATAAAGCAACTCCTCCATTTTAGAATGGTTTGTAATTTCTACCTCTACTAAANCTCAATTTGTAAGCAGTAAGCTGGTCAATAAAAATATGTTTTATTCTTTGCACAACACTCATCTGACAAAGTCCCAGGATTGTTAGGAACAAGACACACCTGAAAAAGTAAGAAACAACCTCTTCCTTAAGTTTTCTCCTAATATTTCCAGCCCTTTATTACTCCATAAAGCAACTCCTCCATTTTAGAATGGTTTGTAATTTCTACCTCTACTAAACTAAGGTTCCAAACCTTCTCTCTCTTTAACTTCTCTCCTTAAAATCCCTGAGTTCATGTCACTGAGCTCCCCACAGAGAAGGTGGATCAAGCAGACAAAAGATGACACCCTGCCAAAGCCTGCACTGGTTTCTCTTATCCTTACTGTGAATTTCTTTGGATCTTCCTTCGAAAAACAGGTGAAGAGAGGGAAATGAAGTCATCACACGACAAGGAAATCCTTAGCTATGTTCACATCACCGCCATCCCACCCATATGCAATTCCTCCCTTTTAAGCTATTCAGCACACACATCAGCAGACACCCTGAGTTGAACAGACACAAAAGTGAGCTGTGTGAGTTCCCCATGGCCCAGCTCACCTGGAGATGTGGCTGATGAAGGGGATGAGCTCGGCGGGCTCGTAGGCGCGCGCGAAGGCCCAGCACACGTAACACGCCGCGTCCCGCACGTTGGAGCCCACGCTGCACGCGCCCCTCTTCTCATCGTAGGTCAGCGCCCTCAGCATCACAGGAACCACTGCCACAGCAAAAATCAGCCACAAGAAGCAACAATTAGGGCATTCAGCACCATCTTGTTCCACCCCCCTGCCATGTGGAGGGACACCTTCCACTGTCCCAGGTGCTCCAAGCTCCTGTGTCCAACCTGGCCTTGGACATCTCCAGGGATGGGACAGCCACAGCTGCTCTGGGCAGCCTGTGCCAGGGCCTGCCCACCCTCCCAGGGAAGAATTTCTTCCTGATATCTGACCTAAACCTACTCTCTTTTAGTTTAAATCCATTCTCCCTTGTCCAGTCACTACATGCCAATAACATTTTTCTACAGACAAAAGAGCTTCCAGAACCTGTAAGGATAATTCTTTTACACTATTCTAGAAACACATTGCCACAGTTCAAGAAATATGAATGCAGAGCTCCCCAGAGGGCCTTCATTTGGTATCTGCATATCCAGATAGCAAATCTGAATACATCTCTCTCTAGATGGCACAGCTTTATTAAATGACTAATGTCTGCAGAAACAACAGCCTCTAAAATAAAAGAAACAATTTCTCTCTCGGTTTTCCTTCTTGTATCAAATTTATCAAATGCATCTTTTTTCCTGAGAAAATACTTGGCACAAGGTGATCCCATTAACAAGAAATGGGATCACTGAGCTGTGTTTCATTAGCAATCTGTGCCTGGATATCCTTCAGTGGATATAATCACAAAATAATTAAAACTTCCATGTGCTGTTCATCACTGGGTACTGCTGCTTTAAACAAAAAGATAGATATCATGACTGGAGAAGTGAAGTGTTAAAAGGCTATTTATATTCATTTTAAGCTGCTANGGAAGGAAAAGGGGGAAGGAAAAGGGGGAAGGAAAAGGGGGAAGGAAAAGGGGGAAGGAAAAGGGGGAAGGAAAAGGGGGAAGGAAAAGGGGGAAGGAGGTTCCTGGAGCAGCTCCTCACATTTGGATTGTCTCTGTGAAATAAAAACTGTGGTTTTTTCAGTTTAATGTCCCAAATGCTGGGCAGAGCCATGAATGGTCTGTCAGGGTCAGGGACAGTGGTGATGCTCCAGGGGTGCTGGCCAGGCCAGCTTGTGCTCTCACACTTTTTGTGTCCTTTTCCTACATCTGGGACTCACAGCACTGCTCTGTGTGACTGCAAAGTCTGGAGACACAGAAAAGGAAGGAAGCAACAGGGAGCACTGGGAGGTGGGACTAACAGGGGAAACAAGGTGAAGTGCACAGCACTGGTAACTAGAAACACAAGAACAAAATAGGAAATATTGATCTAGGGGGCATCTGGTTTTGTGCTATCACTGGTTGAGTATTTACTGGTGAGCCATAATGGGAAATGTTGAATAAAAACTGCTCCTGACACAAGTGTGTGTGTGTGTGTGTGTGTGTGTGTGTGTGTGTTCAAAAAAGCAGGTCCAGCATTACATTTCTGGTTGGTTTTTAAAAGAAACACTACCCAAAATTCCAGGTTTAACTTAATTTCTTGCTCAGAGTTCCTCAAATACCATGTCAAATCTTATCCTAAAATCACTTTACCCAAAAAATCACAGATTTAAAAATCCAAAAACCTTAGGAAAAAAAATCCTCCAGAAGAAACTTATTTTAGTTTGGTAGGGTGGAGGTAAAATTCTTTGATTTTTTAAATTCTGAACATGTCTTTTTTATTGAAAAGTAGGAGGTTGGAAGAAGCAACAAGGACCTGTTCCTTAACTTTACAGGTTTAACTTTAAAAGTTCAGCTTTAATTTTACAAGTTCCCATTTCTTTCACAGATGTATCATTTTTTTTAAAAAGTGTGCCACCAAAACCAGAGGATAAATAGTGCCCACTCTCAAGCTGATTGTTAAAATCCACCTGTGCAGGTCTGTGAATGCTCAAGAAAACACAGTCACCTTTACCTGTAGCCTGGAGGTATCAATAAGCACCTGCTTCACCCCACCCTGCCATGCCCAAGAGCGTCACTGCAGTTGCAGCTCAAGCCTCGGAAAATAAAGAAACAACTTCTGGCATTACAAACAACAGGGCTGGGTTGGTTTCTTTCCTCATACTGGAAACAGGCTGCAGAGATATTCTGCTGTTTAAACACAGATTTTACACAGTCAGATGCTCAGTGCAGGTGAGAGACAATAAAATCTGGTGAAGGAGCTTGTGGAAGACATTGGATACTGAAGGGTTCAATGTATTTAAATGAAAGATCCCTTACACTGGTCCTTTAAAAACACACTTTACACCAACCTCAACTATAACCTGTGCTGTTCATGGCCCTTTGTCACTTTAACTCCACATAGTAAATGTGTTTTTTTTATTTAATGCAATGTTTATCATACAAAATATACAAATACAGCAGTCAAACAAACAACAAAAACTTGTTCCTCAGCCCTAGGCCTTGTCTCCACAAGAAAATTGCAAAAAGTCAAGTCGACCTTATTTAATTTGAAACAGATTTTCATTGGTCTGAGGTTAAATAAGAATTGTCTAAATTTAGTTTCAAACTAAAATATGCAACTTAAAACAGATTAAGTCAATGTTATCTTAGACAAGCATTATGTTTTTATAGGGACTGTTTAGGCAGAGAAGCTGTTTCAATCCATAAAAAACACATTGCAAATCCTTCTATTTTAAAATTATATGAGAAAAAGTACTACAAAATGGATATTTGCTATTCCTGAAGGGTGTATTGCGCACAATGTCACAGCAGGAGCAGCTACAAATACTACAATTAATGAATGATGAAGCTTAAATTTATATATTCAACACAAAGAATAGCAATTTTGTTCTTCAAATTTTTCTTGAATGAAAACCAGCTCAGTGCAGAAGTGAAGGTTCAGCCTCTTTTTGAGCCTCAGGATGAAAAAAACTGGTGCAGACATCTGCAGTGTGCTGTTTCCTAAAAACACAACTCTGGCTCCCCCATGTACAGAAAATCAGGTTTGAGACCACTCACTCCTGCATGGCACCACAGCCTCTGGAAAGAGGCAGCTCCTAATTGGAACTTTGTTAGGGCTCCTGTACCAATATTTACTGGATTAACACAGATGCAAACACCAGAAAGTTCAGGTTAGGTCCATTACCAGAAATGAATATTTGTTTAAAATTCTGCCAAACATCTTTGAATTGTTCTCATTTTCTATAGAAGTTGTTGACTCCAGAATCTGCTCCTAAAGGGTTCTTTCACTGAGAGGATGGAGCCTCCAGTGGGGATCAGAAAATGCATTGCTGTTTGGGCTGTGGGAAGTTCTCTGTGCTCCTGTGAGATGCTCCCACATCACATCCCCAAGGGCAAGAGCCTAAAACCCGCCCACAGGTGACCTCTCCTGTGCCATTCCTGCCCCCAGGGCTGGCCTCATTCGGAGTGTGCCAGGGAAGGAGGAAGAGCAGCACAGCTCCTGCAGGCCCAGGGGAATGTGAGGGGTGGGCAGCTCAAGTCTCTGAAGCTGCTGTGAGCTCCTGGTGGCCCCAGCACTGAGCCCACACTCAGGGCAGAGGCACCTGCACAAAGCTGAGCAGGGCTCTGTGCCCCGGGACTGCAAGGGCTGTGTCTGTCTGCCTGCAATCTCCCTCCAGCCTCTCACTACGTAATGAATTAAAAGAGTCTTTAATTATATGGTCACGTGGTGGTTTTTCCATGGAGCTATCTCAGCCAGCCCACAGGACAGACCTGCTCCAGCAATGAATCACAGCAGGGCAGCAGAGGAGGTTGCTGTCTGCCTGGCTGCTGAGGGTGGAAAGCATGGAATGCCAAGGCTGCCTGTCAGACTGAGAGAACGGGGTGCTGGTTAAGCTGCATGTTTGATGCCAGTCATGGTTCTTTAATGCAGTGTTTAGGAGCTGGACACTGGCTCTGGTTTCCAGGTCCCTCTGTCTTGCACAGTGCCCTGGTGCTGACAGCAGTGTGGGCTCTGGAGGGTGGCCAGGGGCCAAGCAGGAAGCAGACAGGTCTGGATTCCAGCCAGTCCATCCCAACATCCTTACATAACACAGCCCTAAAAGCTCAAAGCCCCCTGCCTGGCTTGCACTCAGAGCAGCAGCTGGCCCAGGACAGCTCTGAAACACAGAGCACTGTGTTTTGGGGACACTCCTACCCACTCACACCCAAGGCCAGACCAGAGACCTTCACCCAGGTGCACAGCTGACAGAGCTCTGCCTCTGGACTGAACCAACAGCAAACTGCACCTAAAGACATGAAGGAACAGGCTTGTGGAGAAATCCTACTGAGCAAATGAATTACTTACTCTAAAGGAGTATAAAAATTCTATAAACTCATAACACTGCATGTCAGAAAAGAAGTATCACTCAAGAAAGCCCAGCCTTGAGGCTAAAGTTGTGCAATACCGAGATAAACCCCATGGTGAAAAAGCCAGAAGCAATTCACTGTCATTTATTCCCTGCTCAGTGTTTACTCCATCTCCCAGTGGCGCTGGGGGAGGGACCTTTCCTGCTGTGGCTCCAGACACTGCATTTCTTCCTGCTCATACCTGCTGGCTAGTGAAAAAAAAAAAATAAATCTGCACTATTTATAATGCTTCCTTGCTAATTTGAAAACTATTACGGTGACATAGGCATTATAACTTTTTAAAAGGCTCTTTTCAAGACCATGCATCACTTTTAAAGTTCACCTGCGTGTTAGAGAAGGAATTCCTCCATAACCAGCCTTTCAGGTTTGGGTGTTCTCGATTTTCTAAAGAGTCCACCTAAGACAGGTAGATCATTTTCTTTTTTTTTTTTCACTTCTTCCTGTATCTCTGATGAAAAGCACCTGGAATTTTGCCAAAAGCCTCACAATTAACCACAACTACAGAACAAACCAACACAGTGCAGAAGCCTGACTTCTTGATGCATCGTCCCTCTCCTCCAACCCCAGCTGCAGCAGATCCATAACAAACAACTTACTCTGGAATATGGAAACACAGAAGGTAATCCTTAAAAACAGAGAATGAAAACAACTTTAAGAAGCTACATAACACATTTCCATAAGACTATTCATATCCTTGTCTCAGTTAAACCTCCTTCTAAAATGCACTGGAAAGCAGGGGTCACTTTTTTTTCCCCCATGAATGGCACAGTAAGATGGGACAAGCAAAAATGCCCCTTTTGTCCACTGCATGTAGTTTTTCTACATAAAAGAGACTTCAGGGGTTTTTTTAAGTATATCTAGTTATATATAATTATCAGTAAGCACCACTCCCTTTACCCTCGGATAAAAAAAGACAAAATGCATGGGAATCTAATCTTTTCTCCATAACAGCACATGATCAAGCCTTCTCTGTACCAGGAACAGACAATTGGGTACTGCCCCAGAGCACATATCCATTCTAACCAAATTAACAAGAAAAAATTAACAATACAAAATCAACAAGGTATTTGCACCAGAAGCTGTGGGAATTTTAAAATCACAGACACAGTACAGTCACATGTACACAGATATTCCTTCAAAGCTGTAGCATCTGCTATTGAGACTGGCCAAGTCCATTTGAAACCCTCTGACAGCATCAGAGACTTCATTTCATACAAACTTTTCACCAAAAATACACTCAACAATGGGCTATCTTTAAAACAGAGAACAAACACCAACTGGGAGAACCAGTGTTTCCTATTTAAACCAAGAATTTACCATTCAGCAGAAATAGTTCACAAATACATCCCTAAGCCAGGCTCTTTTTGGATACTGGTAGAGTTGTGTGTGACCTCTCTGAAAATGTAAAAAGCATCATGATTTTGTCACGGAATACCCTGATATCATAACTTGGCAAGTCCCCTCTCAAATGTGCCCTGAGTCCCTCTCTAAGAGACTTTCAACACTCCCTATTTCCTTCTTACAGTTTTTTGATGGTCCTTTTTTTCTGAAGGTAACTTATGAATAGAAGAAATTAAGGCTGGTTCTGCACATTTTTCACTCTTAATTACTACTTTTCATTTATTCTGACATTAAAAAAAATCAAATTCCAGATTCAGATCAGTTGTATCAACCCACCAGTACCAGACTCCTGAATTAAATTCAGGATCCTATCAGCATTATTTCCTTCTGTTCAAATGCTGTTTTCATTGTTGCCACAGTTTAAAAAGGAGTAAGGGACTGTTGGACTATCCCAGTCTACTCCCCATTAATGGGTAAGGGTATTTAAGAAAGCAGCAAGATTAAAAGTAACGTCTTTCTGTCTGGAATCCTCCCAAAATAAGCACAACCTCACTGAAAGTGTAACCACAGGGCTCTTCCAATCTGCCTTCCCTGGCTTCCTTTTCTTACTCTTCAGTGATGCAAATGTTTTCAACCTTAACTTTACACATACATTATTTTACAGCAGAAACAGGATCACATAATGCACAGTGAGCATTATTTCCTGGTGAAACACTAATACAGATTTTATTTGAGAGACTGTCCCTGGTTTTCAGCACAGACAGCTGGGACTACTCAGAGCTCAGGAAGCCCTTGAGAGTGACACCAGAACATTCTTCAGCTCACCACCAAGACGTTAAGAACGCCCAGGAAGGTTCATGTTCCTCTACATGACACACCTTATTAGCTAGAAAGTTTATACTGTGCTGTCATCAAGAGAAATTTTAATAACGTCCTTTCACAAGCAAACCAGAAATTCAAGTAAACTAGGATTCTCTTGTTTGTTTAGTATTTATCCCCACCCAATTAAATAAAAAAAAACCCTATAAATAATATAAATAATAGTCTGAAGCCTACAAAACCACAAATACAGCACAAAACAAAAGCTGTGAAATCATACTGAAACCACACTGAAATGCAAGTTTTTGGTTCTAGCACGCACTGTGGAGTAAGAAATATTTCATTTTGGGGTGCTGCAATTCCAAATGTAGAATCACACACAAATCCATCATTAGATCATGAGATTTCAGTTAACTTTGGGTTATTTTGCTAAAAAAGTTTCTCCCACATTCATATTAAGCTGCATGATCCCTTCTAATAACAACTGAAATTTTACAGCTAAATAGTGACATGTAAATTTGAATGCAAAACCGTAACAGCCAAACTGCAGCTCATGAACTGCAGCATCAGTATTTTTCAATTAAATAAAATAAAACATCGAGTTGCATTTGCTGGTTTATATTCCCCACTTTAAAAATGTATTGAAATAGTAAAAAATAGATATTAATAATATAAATATTTATAAAATCTGACATGTTTCAGAAAATAACTGAAAGCTAAAAATATGTTGAGTCTGAGAGTATTTGTTCTACAACCCTCTGCTCTCTGGTGAGAGCAGCATCACAGCAGCCCCACACCAGGTATAGCTCAAAGAAAAGTGAGTTTATACACCCTGGAACTGCAAATGGCACAACTCAGGTCCTGCTACTGGATTCTATCAGAAAAACTGTCATGGAGACAAGAAAACTGGCTCAGAATCTCTGCTGTAAGTTTTGAAACTAAAGCAGAAAAGGAAAAAATCTTCAGCACGAAAATCACTTTTAAAAGAATACATTTGGAAGGAATTTTAAAGAGTGTCAAGCAGAAGCTGAAGGTGCATTTTGCATCCCTGTGAGAATGACTGACAGGGAAAAGAGACCATTAAAAACCCTCCCTTATAAACAGTTCATCCCTTTGCCTACAGTCCCAATTCCTGCTGTTTCCCACTTCCCCCAAGATGTTTCACTGCCCAAGGGCAAGGATGGGAACCCAAAGAAAGATCATCCTAGCTCCAGACCAAACAGCACAGGCCACAATAAATATCTAAAAATGGGATCTGCAGTTGCTATTAACTGCTGAGCTTTTATTCTTTTCCCATACAGGTAATTTGCTCCAGTAATCCTGAACAAGTGGCTCCCAAACACCAGCACAGTAATCTGCCCAGACGTATCTCTGGAGTCAGGGACTGGATGGTTATGAAAAACAAAGGCACATTTCAAAGGTGTTATTCAAAATGCATTAAGACTAATAACTATTCATATGGGATAGAAAAAAAATAATTATGAGAATATTGTACGAGAATCACGTCATGTTTCGGGGCACGGTGTGAGTTACAGCAATTACATTCACATCCATTTGCCCCCTTCTGGGAATGGTGTGGAACAACCCTGCTCAAATGTGCTGATGCTGAGAGCCAAACCCTTCAATAACTTCGTTTCAAGTGATCCCAGAAAGAAAAAAGGACTTTCTTAGCTCAAAGCCATATATCCAGACACAGTGAACACTGCAGTTCCAAAGTGATTCCTGTATGCTCCACCAGCTCCCTGTCCACCAGTGTCCACATTTCCCTTGTTCATGCTGCTCTCCTGGAATAACCAGTGAGCTCACAGATTGGTAAAGCACCTCTGCAAAAACCTGGAAAAATGACTGGTGATGGAAAACCAGTGGCCATCCCCTGGGAGCAGCACTGGAGTCCTGAGTGCAACCAGCAGGGCCAGTCCTGGCACCAGAGCAGAAGGGCAAGAACTCTGTGATTAAAGTGGAGGTGACAACTGGAGCAACACCTGGCACACACTGATACATCCAGGGAATGGAATTCTCAAGGGGGAAACAGAAATGAGATGAGAGGTGTGTCTAGATCAGGGCAAATTTACCCCATTTGGATGCTGAGTTTCTGCAACTGACATTTTGGTTTCTGTTTAGTGCTAAAGCTGAGCCACAAAATTTATATAAAAGCACATACAAGGAAGTTTGTAACATTTAGAGAATGACAGAATTATACTACAGTAATTAAATCCATGAAATTCAGCTACAGCTAAACAACACTTACTTATTACTGAATTTTAAAAAGAACCTAGAATAAAGAAGTATATTCTACACCAAAGAACATAAGCCAAAGCTTCAGCCCCACAGAGATACAAAAATAACCGTATTTTTTTAAAAAGGCAACTTGGCAGAAATATATCAGTAAATCCAAATTTAACTATATCAGTTCTGGTGCTCTTAATTAATCCGACCTGTGCTCAGGTAAATGAAAAAGGTGCTACCAACAGGAGACTGGGGTGACTGACAGGACACTCAGGATGTGATTGAGTGAGTTAAAAATAAAGTGTGGAAACAACATCACTGCAATCCTGATTTAGTATTTCTGCAAGTCTGCACAAACAGGAGTTCTCATGGTCCTGTTCTGGGGTCCCCTAGATGTAGATTTTTAATAACATCCAAGCCCCAAGCAAAGGAGAATTTCCATGAGCTGTTCTTTGTCTTCCAGTTCTACTTCACTTGCAGCTGATTTCACTGACCTGACTGGTAACAGCAGCTTCCAGGAAACAGCTGGGTTTGAAACACTTTCTGTGGGTCAATGCAGCAACTGGACATCACATCTCCCCTCCAAATACAAGGTCAGGCAATGGGGACAAGGGGGGAAAATAAAATCAAAGCTCCAGTTCTGACTGTCTGTTATCCCAGTTCAGTCAGCTCTATTGAGAGAGTCCAATAGCTTCCTCTAGATGCCACAAATTGAAATTTTCTTCCAGAGACATTTCTGAATACAGACACTGAAAGGCCTTTCTATCTTTTTCCCTCAGAAATTTCTAAAACACAAATTTTTATTCAAAATATTTTACAACTAAATGGAAGAATTTATCCCATCTTAATCCAAAGTATTTACAAATAACTCGAGAGTAATGTGACAGTAACATTACACCTTTCATACTGCTACACTGCATTACAGAAACATAATAGTAAAAAAAATAATTAAGGAAAAAAAAAATACCACAAGAGCCTCTCTTCTACCTTAAAATTAGTGATTGCTTATGATTTGGTATTTTTTCCAATAAGTTACACCAGCCCAGCAAGAGGAAGCATGGTGACCTGCATATCCACATAGGGAAGTAGATGTCTGTGAGCAATTCCACCAAACCTTTAAAATTATTTTTAAGACACTGCTTTAAAGATTTTCAAACAACTTTTATCCACTTTCTAAACAGGTTCTGTAGTGACAATTTCCTTAACAGTTTTCATTCCAAAAAATGTTACTTTTGCCAACTATAAAATCCATCATACATTTGAAAGTTTCAGTAATCTGCAGCTGTCTTATCTACACAGCAGTGGATGAAACAAGAGGGTTCTTACGTTCAGTTTTGAATAGAAGTTTTAACATCTCTGTAACATTGGAATTAGTAGCCAAAAACTCCTTTGCTTAGGCATTAACAGGAGTGTCTTTTATACAGAGCTACAATACAGAGTTACAAAATATTCTCCTCCTTCTAGCCTGTATGAGAGAGGAAATCATTTCACTGAACAGCTCAGCCATATCACCATGGCACACACACCGAGAAATTTGTCATTTACAAACTCTAACAAAAAACACAACTAAAAGCCAGTCCCAACACTTATCAATGGGTGAGCAGTTGACTTTCCCATTTCACTGTTGGATTTCAAGGTCCTGAGCAAACACACAGCCATGCCAATCAATCCTTCCTGCAGTGACTCCTTTCACTTTCCAGGACCTGTACATTTGGCTGTCGATTATAGACAAGCTTTGGCAGGTTCCTGTGGCAAGCAAGCTTGGAGTTAGTTCAGTCCTGCCTTCAGAAAGGAGACTCATGAAGGACAAAAATTTAAATAAAAACGAAGAGAGGGAGGAAAAAAAAAATAACAAAATATTAAATCTACAAAGGCATTCAATAAAAAAGTCAGTCCCTAATAAATGAGCAAAATTATTTTTAAGCTTTGCTACCCCTTGCGTACAGTCAGTTCTGTTGCCCACGAGTCACTTGTACAGAACTTCAACATCCTCAGTGTTAACTAAGCCATTTCTGACCCCACACTGCAAACTGCCTGCCAGAGGAGCAGCCAGCAGAGCTGAGAGCAGAACGTGGCTGTTGGAGGGCACGGAGCGAGGGAGCTCTCCCCGATAGCCGAGATGCTGAGGTAATGCTCAATGAGAGCGGTGGACGCAAACAAATGAATCGTAGCTGCAGGCTGGAGTAATATCAGGTGCATCTCTACACCCCGAGGGCTCAACTCCTACTCCTACACGCTCAGGTCCCTCCCCTGGAACAGCCTCCTGCAGTTTCACCCAGGGCTCGGGCAGAGAGCAGGTACTGCTCCCGCAGCAGTGACAGCTCCAGCGCAGCGCCCGCCCGGCAGCTCTCGGACACCCCAGTGCCCGGTGAGTACATTGCTTTACAGCGTTTCTTTCAATAAAACCTGCTCGTGTTAAGGGCTAAATCCGAGGTGCTCGGTTCCCAGCTGGCCCAGCAGCCAGGGTTACTCCAGCAGGTGCACTCACGGCACCAGTCTCAGCTTTCAGCAGAAAGTTTCAACAGGAGAGGGGAATATTCAGTCTGAGAGAAAATCTGACTCTTGCAAGTTTTTACAATAATTAACTCTTGTTGGTGCAAAGGGTTTTCAGCACTTTTTTTTTTTTTTTTTAATTCAGGGAGTTAATATATTGAAGTATGACAAAAAGCTGTATTGCTTAAAATTGCTGTATTTGCTCTGCCAGCTCTGCTTCCTAGAGTCGTGTCGGGTTCATCTGAAAAGCTTGTATGAAAAGAATGTGCTCCAGTTTTGATTTATTAATTTTTCCAGCTTCTGGAAATTTAGCAGAAAATCAGATTGTTTTCTATTTTCTAGTCAATTAAAGTGCAGTACAACATTGATTTATTAACTTGGTATGTAGAAAGATTTTTATTTCTTATCCACGCTGCCTAAGCAAGTCATTTAATCTGTGTTTGAGCTTCCTCTCGCACGCTCGGACGCACACGGACACACACAGAGCAGTGCCCGTGGGTCTGGACCTCACACACACACACACTGCCCTCCCAGCCCACTCCTCTCACCCCTGTTTCCTCCTAATTAACAAACAGTAGTGTTAAAATTTATCTTTCATTTTCAAGGACCTGGAAGTTTAGAAGGGAGGGGTGGTTAATCGCTGAAAAAATCTCAGCTAGAATAAAACTCACAAATCTTGTTCTTGCAACACCCTGGGTAGGTGACAATGGCATGTCCTTGGGTTATGCAATAATGCCACATCACAATATTTTAATTATAGCATGTCCTTCAAAATGTTCCACCCCAGTGAGTCCTCCTGGTCAGAGAGATCCACATCACCAGAAGGAGCCTGCAATAATAATGGGGTGGGCACGAGCTGCTGTTACGTACTTTGCTGAAGCAGTGTCCTAAAAAGAAATGTAATTACTGTCCCTGCTTGTAATAAAAGACATTCTGAAATTTCCTCTTTGATCAACTGGGCATCTAAAACAATTTAAACTACTTAAAACCCTAAAAAAACAACCTGGACAGATATATATGCACATATCTATGTGTGTGTATGAATACCCATGTGCATATGTGTGTATACACTTATCCCCACGGACATTTTTTGTTTATATATTTACACACAATGTTCAACTACATTCCTGTTTTCTGAACCTGCCAACAGGTTAAAGGCAAGGAGGGAGCAACAACCTGCTTTTAAAAATAGAAAGAAGGAAACTTGGAGCAGTCAGTCTCAGGTTGGAAAGGGCGACAGGTTCGAAAGCCATGAGGAGGTTACTAGTGACAAAAACAAACAACTAAGATAACCTCAAGTTTAATCAAGATTATCTGAATAACCTGTTTTCAGTAAAAATATAAATAAATAATACTACTGCATTTCAAAACTAAAAAATTAGAGTAATATATAACCATCTGCATTTCTACAACCAGGTATACAGGAAATAAATTCTCAATCTAAAAAAAAAGTTACATAAAAATTATCCTGCTACTGAAGATTTTTTTCCCCCCTTTTTAAAGGGTATCACAAGTGATGGCATTGAATTTAAAGGAAAAAGCAACTACTTATTTTGATATTTTCTTTCCAATATTAAATTCTAATTTTGGCAGCACAAAACATACATTGTACAGCTGTAAGTAACATTATTTATATAGAGAGACTTTTAATTGGTTACACCTATTTTAAACCATTAATGTCCTTTTTGACTGTGTGATCAAATAGTTTTAGTGTTTTTTAATAATAAAATATGTCCCTCTTCCAGATACTCCAGTGTCTTAGAGACCAGAGAAGGAATTATCCTACTTGTCTAACTTTAGAAATATTTTATTACTGGCATTTTTAAACCATGAGAAAAAAAAAAGGATTAAATAGTAAAAGCAAGAAAGAAAACATTCACCTGGCTGGCACTGACCTAAGTTTAGGAAAGGTAAACACCCTTTAAAATGAGCTGCTCTCTGCACCTCACAAGTCAGAGCAGCAGGTTCTGGAGCCATCAAAACAAATTAAATAGAAAGAAATAAAAAGCTGTTGGAATGTTCTCCTGCTGTACCCACGGCAGAGGAGCTCCAAGGCTTGACATTTCTAACATTAAAACTGCAACAACGCATTTTATCTTGTTAAGAAATGATAGTTAATACTCTGTCCAACAGGAATAACTTGAATTAAAGTTAAATACCAAGTACAAAGTCAGAGGGGGGAGGACAAGACACACAGGAATTTTCATTATGAAGCAAAGGAAAGCTGGAAGAACAAGGAAATCTAATTACCATCCCTTTATTATAAATGCTGCACCTGAATGCAGATTCGGACGTTATCATAAATGCTTCACCTAAGAAAGCGATGGAGTTTTGACAACAATCTCTTTTTTTCAAGAATAATTAGTACAAGCACTTCCAAGAAGATATAAAGAATAACAGGTTCAAACTGACTTGACCGAGTCCATTACAAACTTTCCATGTTAGTTATACATCACTAGTTAAAATAAGTGCAACAAGCTCACTTAAGGCAGAAGAAAAAGCCCACTTCCCTGTCTTGACCTCTCCTCCTATGTCTCAATATTTCATATACTTAATTTTAATGCAAAAATATTATTTTTAATATTTCAAAGGATTTCTAGCTATTGTTATTTAAAATATTTTAAAATACCATATATGATTTTTAAAAAATTTATTGGACTACCATTTCAACTATACTCCAATGATGAGACTTTAATATGCTGATGCATTTTTCCTTGTTGCTCTTACAGTATCAGTATCCAACTCAAACAACCTCATTAAAACCTGAAAAACAAAAAGCTACTTCTCTAGAAATTCCTTTTTTATTAATCTGAAGCACATTTAATCACTTGTTAATTTTAGGATAAAGCTTGATTATTTTTTTTTACTTGCAGAGCAGCTTTTCATTTTTAAGGGTCCCTTCACAATAACTATTTTAACAAAGTTAATACTTTTATGACATCAGACACAACATTTAATACAATTTGCTAGAATTACTATACCTGATGAGCCAAGCAGCAATTCTGTAGCTTTCCCTTCAGTTTTCATCATGTTGCCTGCCATTTTCTGTTAAATAATCTCTGATTTAAGAAATGCAAAACATCTCTACTTGAACTAAAAATCTCACAGCACATAATTACCAGCAATCCTTTTCATAAACTTAGTATTTTAATACTACTAATTCAAACTTCTATGTAAAAAGCTTTTTTTTAAAAAAAAAATGGAGCTATCTCGTCACCCTTCCAATTAGTATTCCTGTAGTTTCGGGTAACACAATAGATACAGTACGTGGTTTTGCAACAGTCATCATTTTGATAATGATGCTTGTAGTTCATGATGAAATCATCAGTTTTTAGATCTCTGCCATAACACATCCTATAAAATCATGAGAACTTGACTCTCAGAGTTTCTCACGCCTTCAGAATCAGTGAACATAATGGAACAAGCCGGTACAAGCCCTCCCGACTTATCTACCCAGCAAATCACTGGGCTGGATAAAGTATCCACAACCTTCGTTTTTTCCAAAGAAAGGCAGATAGATCCTCCCCCTATAAATCAATTACTGTCAGACACTTTTTCCCCCGAGTTAATACACTGGGGTGCCCGTGTTAACTATGTGCAATCTGTGAGGAGGGACGCAGCAGGAGGATGGGAGACGTGTTTATCAGGCAGAGGATTCCATTAGTCAGACACTGCAGTGCTCATTTCTCTTAATTGAATTAGGAAGAGGAAGAAAATCGGTGTGGTTTTATCCTTCGAGAGATTGGGCACTTTTGAGGTATCCATTGAGATTGGGCTGTTGGGAAATGCCACAGCAGTGAAGAAGGGGTTGGTCAGTCTCAGAAAGAGCCCAGTCAGCCGCCCAAGAGCGACCCGTGCACCCCACCCTTGTGTCACCACAGCAGGAAATTCCCTCCTCACTCTCCCGGACCGGCCTGACAGGCTCACCCCACATCCAGCCCCTGCCAGGACCTGCCTCTTCCCATCCCACCCACTCCACTCCTCTCTCAACAGCTCCACCTGGATTTCTACTTTCATCTTCTGAATGAATGTTCCTCCAGCTTTCAAAGAGAGCTCCCCTGAGCTGGCAGCACAGGCAGGTGACAAGTGCTGCTACTGGAAATTAGGCCACTGTGTGACTGTGTTTGGGTGTGGGAGGATGCCAAAGGTCAATGTCCATCTAACACAGGTCTGACATCCAGCTTTTTTACTCTGTTTTAAAAAACCCAAACAACACAACATACGCAGTATAAGGGGGAATGCTCTTAACACAACTCCTTTGTGTTTAGTTCCAATGTTCCACTACAGCTCATTTTAAACTTTTGTGTTTCAGTTCCTGCACTGCCAGTGGCAAAAGCCTTGCTTCCCGTCACCCTCTTCCCTGAGACACCATAGGAGCTGGCTGCTTCTCCTCACCTGGGAAGAAGGATTCTAGAAACCTGAAAAACCGGAAACATCACGAGGCTAAAACTGAGGGAAGCCAACCACAAGAAAGTTTTTATAAAGAACCATTACATTTAATTGTTTAAAGCAGAAAAAAAANAAACTTTTGTGTTTCAGTTCCTGCACTGCCAGTGGCAAAAGCCTTGCTTCCCGTCACCCTCTTCCCTGAGACACCATAGGAGCTGGCTGCTTCTCCTCACCTGGGAAGAAGGATTCTAGAAACCTGAAAAACCGGAAACATCACGAGGCTAAAACTGAGGGAAGCCAACCACAAGAAAGTTTTTATAAAGAACCATTACATTTAATTGTTTAAAGCAGAAAAAAAAATGAGTCTCCTCAAAGAACGTAAACCCAAGAAGCCCCATTATATCCCAAGACCACCGGGAAAGCCATTCAAGTACAAGTGCTTCCAGTGCCCCTTCACATGCAATGAGAAATCCCATCTCTTTAACCACATGAAGTATGGCCTCTGCAAAAACTCCATCACTTTGGTGTCAGAGCAGGATCGCGTCATCAAGTGTCCAAAGAGCAGTTCCCTGGAGCCCAAACAGATCAACCAGCTCGATGCCACCGTCAAACCAACTTCTTCTAAATCTGTCACAAATGGACTGTCAAGCCTGGATTCAAAGCCTCAATATCCTTTTACAAAAGAAGATGCCAAGGAAAACGTTGAGTTACAAAACCAGGCAACAAACGCAGCAATTCAAGGACAAAAACCTGCGATTCCAAAGGAATTAAGCCCTGCCAGCTCCGCAGCAGAAGGTGCCATCAGCGTGCAGCCCTTGATGGAGGGCATGGTGAGGCCCTCGGCCTTCGTTCCTGTCGGAGAACACCGAGACAGCAAAGGCCCAGAAATCACAGAGGCATCTGAAATCCTCTCCCTCTCTAACAAAAGTTCTCCTTTTCACACCAAGTCTGCGTTTCACGCACCAGCTCACCCATGGAAGGCAGGTTCTTTCCTCCCAGAATTTCCACATAAAGTTGCTCCCACAAAAGGCTTTGGCTCCATTTCACCTTACATGCAACCAATGATCCCCGAGTACTCACCTCATTTCTATGAGCACCGGCTTGCTATCTACACACCTTACCTGCTCCCAGGTAACTCAGAGTGTGAAAGCTCTGCTCTCTCTGTCTACGGAGCACAAGACCAAAGGCACTTTCTTCCTCACCCTGGGCCACTTCCAAAACCCCTAAATCCATCAGCATATGAACACTATCGATTGTTCCAACAATACCACTCCACTCCACCAATATCATATGGATTTTGTAGGCCAACAGATCCTCCATTTTACAGATTTTCACACGTAGCTGGTATTAACAGGGATCAAAACTCTCATCTGATGGAAGAAACTACCTTGCTCTACCCAGCTTCTTTAAGCCCTTCCCAACAATACCCTCTAAGCTCACATAAAAAACAAGCAGATTATGAAAAAGAAATGACATTATTGCATACCAAAGGTAACCCTAAGGATGACCAAAATGAAAGAGAGAATGCCAAAATGAGCCCTCTCGCAGGAAGCGCGGCAACAGGCTCCCCTGGCAGACCCAGCCCCACCAACTTCACCCAGACAAGCCACACGTGTGAGGGCTTGTTTGACCTCTCCAACAAGTCATCGTCCACATCCCTGGGCAAGTATGACCAATCAGAAGAAAACTTCACAGCCTTTAGACCTGTGAGAAAAAGCACTGACCAACAGCCTTCCCTTCAAGGTGTGCAGGCACAGCAGGAGAGAGGGGATTCACCCAACAGGTAAAATAACACTTTGCAAATTCTCATCAGGTTTGCCAGGGACATGCGAAGACAGATGGGCACATTTCATGCAATGCCTGTTAGATACATTTAGATTTACAGCAGTGAGTTAATATGTTCTGTACTAACTGTGCAAAGCACACAGGTGCTACAGTGAGCACACCATTCATACTCCTTAAATGTACCAAGAATTTCTCTAGTGTTGGTGTACTTCCAATGTGTTTGAGTACTTCAGGGAATTACTTCTATTAGAGTGATGGGCATGGTGAAAGGGACTTGGGGGATTTAGAGGAGAAACAACAGACTTGTCAGACTTCTAGCCTAGAAGTCTAGATTCTTTCCTCTTCCTGTGTCAGCCCCAGTTTAAAGGAGCAATTGATAGTGAATTCTCTTTTCTCCTCATTTCTTTCAGCATCAATGTCACTGATGAAGACTCACACACACAGACTGATGGCCAGAACAACGCAGGCTCACTGTCCAACGCAGAAGAAGACACTGGGATAGCTCCCCTCAATCTTTCAAAAAAGGCTGACACAAGCACAGGACCTACTCATGAGCACATGTACAAAACCCCATCCAAAACAGACAGGCAGAGCTTCCTGGAAATGCAGGACATGCCCCTGAACCTCTCAGTGAAGGATTCCTGTAACACAGCCAGCCTGAAAACGTCCTTCCACAGCCCATCCCACGACAGCAGCACTGCTCCTTCTCCGAAGAGCGCCAAGGAGAGCTCTGCGGCGGAGCCGTGCGCGCCCAAGAAGCCCAGCAGCAGTGCCTGTGACAAAGGCTTGGCGGCGCAGCGCGGCGAGGCCGCGGACTTGGGGCTCATGGAGAGCTGCGATGAGCAGAAGCAGACGGCGGCCGTGGCTCTGTGCCAGCTGGCTGCCTACAGCCCCAGCACGGCCCGGCTGGACGGAGACGGGCACGGCGTGCAGGACGGGCACGGCGCGCCCGCGGAGCCCGCCTGTGCCGCCCCCGACGCCCAGGACACGCCGTGCAACCCAAAGGGGAAAGGACAAAAAAGGACAAACCAAAAAGAATCTGCGAAATCCCAGCAAGGTGCTAAGAGGGTCAGGCCCAATGACTGCAGCAGAGTCTTCACTTTAAGGAAGAGAACAAGAGTGTCCTAATCCTCCTCCTTCCAGTGAGCTTCTGGTTATCAGCATCACCATGAAATTTCTACAAACCCTCACTCGTTGGGCTTGGCCCGTGACAAGATACAGTCAAATCTCTCCATTGTAAATAATGTTCATAATTTTATATTAATATTTTTAAGTAATTGAACTTTGTCTTGTACAAGCTCAGGTTTTGATGAGTGAATTTTTGCATTCATTACTACAGCCAAAGTAAATCAGATGAATCTTCAAGGGGTTTTTGCAATTGTATGATGTAAAATAACTTTTACAACTTCTTTTCTTGAAAGATGTTTAAGCTCTAGAAACAATATTGCTCAATAACGTACTGTCATAGTCTTTTTTCAGCCTTAACTTCATCTAATAGGGTTTTTTTTTGGTCTTTTTGTTTCCTTTGAAAACCTTTTTATGTCACTGTGCAGTAGTTTAAACAAGCTTAAGATTAAAACTGGCTTTTTAGAATGTACTGTAAAAACTGCTCTGTGTATGGACGCACTTTGCCATTCTGCCCTAAGACCAAATTTAGTTACTCAGAGGCAGATGGCACTTTAAATAAACTGCCCCAAACCCTGTGTAAGTGACCTCTTCTCGCACTGACTCAGAACAAGATTGAAGTCAAACCAAAGAAAGCCTGCACAGGTTTAATAAATGCAGTTTATGTTCAACTTTAAGTAAATTGTTATGAAAACAACACTGAAAATATGAAGAACTAAGCAATCCAGGTGCCTGCTTTGCTGAGGTTAGACAGATACTGGGCAGCCTTCAAACTCCAGGCCTAAAAAGTTATTTATATAATTTATTTCATCTGAGGCAAACTCTCCTGGTGAAGGTCATGTTTCAGTAGATGTGTATCACTCACTATCAGTTTCTGTGTCCTTCTACAGCCATAAACTATTTCCTACTTCTATATCTGTGTATATAAACTGGCAATTTTTCAAATAAATCTTGTGATCTGTACTTAAAATATATGGGAAGTCATTCATGAACACAAATACATTCACTACACCATCTATATTGAAGAACAGTTAGCAAGAAATTGCTAGCTAAATTTTCAACTGGCAAGCGGACTTTTGGGACCAAATCAATCCAAATCAATTCCAAAAGAAAGGAGCTTTCTTCAGTGATGGAAATTCATTATGCAGATTAATTCATCCATACTTTAATTCCAAATAATGAAGCTCAGAATTCCCTCTGCCTTAAAGCTGCTGTCCAGCTTGTCCAAACTGCTACAGAAGTTCAACTAAAATAAGGCTGATCCCTGTGTAAATTTACACATTGTAAGGAGAACAAACCCAGGACAAGCATTATTCACATAAAGCTGCAGGTATACATTTCTTATTGATCATTACTCAGGTGAGGGACATCCTCACCTGCCTGAACATCACAAATAGGTGTAAACCTACTTAAGGAAGTGGAGCTGCATTCAACACAATGCAGAATTCCCAGAATTTTTTTAACTCGTGTTTAGTGCTTTGCTGCTTTGAGACAACAACTCAGAGCATTGTAAAACATTTTGGAATTAAACAGTAAATGACAGACCTTAGTTTCAGATGTAAGGAAAAAAAAAGATACTTTAATCTTTCATAGAGAAAAGCTCCTCTCACATTATCAAAAGGCAAGAATATCAATGTGAGTTTGAAAAAAGGCAATGCAGTAACAGAAAAAGCCCAATTAACTGAAATGAGAACAGCAGGGCAGTCAGTGTGAGGGACTGAGCTGTACATCAGCCCGTGATGGAACAAAGAGAAACAGCTGCTTTCAGTCCAAGATTAAAGCTTCAATCTTAGGGTCAGATGCTGCTAAATCCCTAATTTCCAAACATGAAATTACAGTCGTGTCACCACTGCCACTCTTCACACTACCTTAAGCTATCTGCCTCACTCATCTCTCAATGTTTCAGTTACTATTATCCACAATTTTTAAAAAATCTCGTGCATCTCTTTACTCGGTAATTTGAATTTCTTTCAAGTGAACAAAGAAAAAGCTTCTGGTGTTTCTTCCACAGAATTCAAGTATTTATTCTCCCCCATCTCCATACAAATATTATTTATAAAAGCCAGCTCCAGTGTTGAAGTCTACCTGATCTGCCATCTTCAAATAAAATAAAAATCCATGACATGAGCTTATCCAGATTCCCTGACAGGGGTGTCCAGTTTTGGTTTTGTCAGAACTGAAATACAGATTTACCTTCAGAGGATTTTCCTTTCATGATTCCCCAGCTGTAAGCTGGGAGGTTTTTAACTGTTTCATCTTTATCATGCAAGGGCAAAAGTAATGAAAAAAGGGAAACCAACTGAAGGCTCACTGCCTTCAAACTTTCTCACATGCAGCACATGCTATAATGGACATGAACTCTTTCCATGGAGACAGAGTAATAAACTGTATTAAATGCCACATTTTACAGCACATCTTCAAACTAGAAAAGATTTAGCACCCTGGCTTACTAGTATGAAACACCAGCTTTGAAACATCTTTTAAATTTAGTGTTCAACTTCTCTGTTCAACACAGGAGCACCAGATGGGATCCAAAGAAACATCTAGAACAAGATGCTGCTCTAAAAGCACCCAAGGGGGGGATGTCAACTGCTACACTGTGCTTTTGTCATTCCCACTGTGTATGGCATTGACCAAAATTACATTAATATCTCTGTAATTCAATGTATGTTGATAACTACAGAACACACAAAGAAACAACTCCTCTGCCCTGTTCTTTTTCTTTCCATCCTGCTATTCCAAAATCCCATTTAAAATATAAACAATTCATGTATAAATTACATGAAACTGGCCTTTGAAATTTAACCATAAACAAACAGCAGAAGCTACTGGCTTTAAAGTGCAAGTTAGTCATCAATTATTTAATATATTCTGCTTAAATAATGACACTGACACAATATGGAGACATGCAGAATTGTTTTATACAACTGTACAAAGAAACATGGGAGGGAAGAAGAAAGAAGAAAACCCCAAGAAATTAATTCCATTTTGGAAAGAAATATTTATTAAGTATAAAAAAAGGCACACCCAAGCCAATGCTTTAGACAGAAGTACTTAAATATCCCCATGGGCGAATGTTTTACTGCAGAACTCAGTACTCAGTACTTCAGTCATCACCCAGCACACACACATCAGCAAATCCCAGTCTATTGCCACACATTTGGTACCTAATAATGTCAATTGTTATTTCATGAACTTACATTCAGCAAGTACAACTCACCATCTGAAATTCGGGAGGGGAGCAGCAATCCTCTCCTGCCCAGCTCGGCCAGGGCCAGGCACCCACCGTGCCATGCGTTGTCTGTTTCCTGGAAACTAATGTCAGAACAAAAAGATTTGTTAAAACTGGCCCTCCCTCTCAGGATTTCATTTCTTATGGTGAATTCCTAACATTTAAAAAGATCTCTAATCCAAACCAGCATGTTCTTATTGTGTTATTGATGCCACTGGACTTGTAAAATAGAAGAATGACAAGTTGAACATGTTTTCTTTCCCATTTATGCAACATAAATACTGCTATAAGTATGATTAAATAAGCAAAAAACTCATTTATGACTATAAATGTAACTCAATACAGAAGATTCAATACCTGAAACACACACAGAAAAGGAAAATAACTTCATAGTACATGGGGAAAAGATTCAGATTTACAGAACATAACCCAAAATAACTAATGAGTTTAGTGCCAAATGAAGCCCTTTATTGCCAAATTTGCCCTCTTGCAAAAGAGGTTCAAATGCAATTCCCAGCAAACCCATTACAAGAGTTCATGCAGTAAGCAAATAGTGGTTTTTATCCACCTTTGGAAAACATAAACCAGAGAAACTTGCAGTGAAAACAGCAAAAAATTCCCCAAATGGTAAATAATTTTTAGTAGGCTTGCATATAATGGAGTGAAAAGAGGAAAGGTGGCATGCTGCAAGATGAAATCTGAACAGAGTTCATTTTGTATTACACTAGGAGTAGGAATCTGAGAATAAAATGCTGGACAGCCAGGCTAGCTTGTATCAAAGCTTCATCTCTCCCAAGGCCTGAGACAGGTGCTCAGCCAAAGACAAGCAGGAAGGACCATCCCCTTCTTGCCCTCCTGGCTTTGGCAATCAGCAGCACAGAGACAGCTCAACCAGAGGCTGGAGCCAGATTCATTATTTAATAACCTCTGAAGGGACTCTCTTCCATTAATTTGTATAATCCCTTTTTGAACTCCCTTTACACTTTTGGCTCCCATAACATCCCGTGGCAATGACTTCCACTGGTTAATTATAATTGTGTGGAAATGCATTTCCTGCTGCTTCCCTGCTCTGGCACCAGGGAGAGAGTGAATCGTAAACAGCCTCCTGCTCTCCCTCCTTCTGGCCTATTTACCATGGAGACACAGCAAATCACATCCCTCCACTTTTCCTTACCATCAGTTAAACAACTTTTCAGTGATTTTAGTTTTATCTCTTCTTTTCCTAATAATTTCCAGCATTACATTTGTCTTGTTTTCCCTGCCAGCTGCTGAGCACTCCCCAATGCACTCTGACAGATCAGTGACTTCCAGGGGTTTGACAGTGAGCAGCGTTTTGCCCCAAGTGCATCAGTTTGCATGCATTAGACATCATATTTTATATGACATTTACTGTTGTAGTACTTCACTTGGGCTCCTGTAACACTTTTCTTTCTGTCACTTTTAGCTCTCACTACATTAAATCAACTTAAAGTATCAGCTGGTTTCCTCAGTCTTTCATTCCCCTTTTTTCCAGGATTCTTTATGGGTATGTTGAACAACACAAGGCTCATGCCCCAGTGGAACTGTGCTGACAATCTCACTACACTGTGAAAAATCATCACTTATTTCTTCTCTGACTCTTGTCTTTTGATATGTCTACATATAACAAATCCTTTCTTCTTATCTCAAGAGGGATAACAGAGTGCCTTTGATGAACAACTGATTTATTCCTATTTTGGTCACTAGTTATTTAGTGCAAAGAATCCAAGAGAGATTCTCACTGTCCTTGCCTACGTTTGTTCCCAGGTGTTTCTGAAGAAAGCAGGTCACTCAATTACTAGTTGAATTACTCATCCCTATGACTTGAAAAACAAGGAAAGAAAACACAGTGAGTACAGGTCTTTGAAGCTCCGAGGATAATTGAGATCAGCAGCACCTCTTAAATTAATCACAGCAACACAGTGGAGGGATCATCTAAGTGGATACTTTCCTTGCAAGTCTTTCAGACTTTATACCTTCTTTATTCCTAATGTGTTATCCTTTGAGCTGGCACCCTTTATTGTACTCACAAGCAATGTGAAAATACTTTTTAAAACTAGGGACATCTGAGTGACGAAGTGCACATGACCAGCATTTCTTGCCAATAAAGAAACTCTTTTTGTTATTGGCTTGCTCTAAACCACTCGTTTAGATTTCAGGTACTCAATGCAGGCATGATGAGCAATTTGGTATTAAACAGAAGCACATGATACTTGTTTAATGCTTTTGTCCTTTACATGCTCTACATGAATGCAAAGCCATGACATCCAGCACTAAAGTGCACCAAAAGAACATCCCACAGCCCTGTGTGCCCCAACTGGAGTTTCCACCAGCCCCAAATCCTCTCTGACACAACCAACAGCACATCCCTTGGCCAGAGTCTAAGAACCAGCACACTGCAACACTCTCTAAAACACTTCCCAACTCTGGCAGATCATGGAAAAGTTTGCAGACAAGAAGCACACTTCTTGTTCAGGTAAATATCCTCAGTATCCACAAAGTCCTATGGCAAGAAATTTTTACAGTTTAACTGTGTGAATAACACCACTATGTCTTCAATCTAAACCTGTCACCTGATGCTTGAGTTTGGTTCTAGTAACACAAAACCTAGAAGGCAACCACATCCACACTATTCCCAAGTGCATAAATCTCTATTATATCCTATTTATTCCTCACTCTCCCTACATGTTTCAGCCTCCCCTCACACAGAGATTGTTTCTCACCTCTGGTGAACCCCAGAACATCATTTCCAGTTCTACTGGGTTTCTAAGGATGGACACTAAACTCAAGACATGAGTCCTGAGCATGCCAGGAATCTCTAAAGCAGCAAGTTAATGAGCATTTTTTAATCTTTCCTAAGATCAACTTCACTCCTTGCACATTACCTTAGTATGGGGTCAAAAGGACGAATCAGAAATAATTTCTTTATTGAATACCCTTAGCCCACCTGTGCCTTCAAAGATTTTGAAATCTGGGAGAAGGACAGCAAGAAAATTTACAGATATTTAGACCTATCTTCCTAACTGTTGTCCCCCTGTTCCACAAGCAGACATATTTTAGACGTGTGTAAAGTGTGAAATAAGATTTTTACCTAAAACAGTCCAAGAGAGACCCAATCACATCATCTGCTAATTCTTTTGGAAGTCTTCCAGTTATTCTACCAATTCTGCAGAAGAAGAAAAAAAAAATAAGCATACAGTGGATCATTAGTACTACAGTTGACTGGTAAATTATAGAAAAAAATTAGTTACTGGAATCTTCCTGACTGCAAGATACCACCCCACTGTCATAAGACTGATACCCTGAAACAACAATTTCGAACTAAAAAAAAACTACACAGCAGTGAACTTTTCACAGAAATGTATTTAAAAGAAAAAGAGAAAAAAAGCGTTTTGAGGAAATGTTTCTTTGCACCCTTCAAATCTTGTCTTACCCAGACCATCTATTTCCAAACCCACCTGAAACTCCCTGAAAACCGACCCAATATTTCATCAGAAAAAAGACACAAATGTGTCTGTGGACCCTCCCACCACAGGCTGTGCTAAAACCATTTGCAGCAACAGTAAATATTGGCAATACACCCAAATTATCAATTATGGATTCCAATGTATTTCTATATTGTTTACAGCTCAGCAGAGTCACCATAACAAACTCACCCTTTGGCTGCAGACCACCTGACGATGGTGTCTTTGTCTTTCAGGCCAACCAACAATTGTTCTGCAAATAATTTTATTTAAAAAAAACAGATTATTCTTATTTAACAACAGAAAAAATTCTTAAGATGTTCAAAATTCATTTGCCTCATTATATAAAAATCTTTGTATCTAGATTTATTCTATCTGTCACACAAGTATGACTTGAAATTAAAAAACAAGAAATACGTCACAATTACTTATGGAAAGCAGTTGCAATTTTAAGTGCAGTCAAAGATTCAAAATGGAAGTCATGGTGCTTTTTGCAGAGGTTCATTAGATTATTCAGTTATAAAAGTCTTCTGATGCAATTTTTGCCTATTTATTTACAGAATATCCACCAGCCAGCCAGCAGAGGACATGCTGTACAACTGCATATTAAGAAACAAATGCTGTTCCTTTGATACTACCACAGTCTAAAAATTAAATCTTAATTCTTCAGCTTTCATGTGACATATTTTTTGTTGTGTATTTCATTATAAATTTTAATTCACCCTTCCATTTGTGAAAGGTTCAGGGCATCTCTTTTATATAACTGGATAGAATTGGTAAAACACATTTCAGTATGTTTATACCTCCATGGCCAACTCCACAGCAAACACTCCAGTACTGAGTTTCTGACTGAGATGCTGAAATCCAAAGCATTTGACAAAATACCATTTATTTCAATCAGCTGCACAGACTGATGTTTTAGAGTCTTTCCAGCTGTTCACACTAGCACAGATTTTTTAGCACATTACTTTTTTAGCCCCAAGCAGACCGTTTTCCAACATTTGTTTAACTTGCAGCATTGCAACGATTTCTCTCCAGCTTTAACACACCTACAACATTTTCAATCTCTCCTGGAATGTCATACTCCTCATCATCATCATCAGCTTCAGCAGCAGCAACTTCTGTCTTTTGGTTCTGCACAGGAGCACCCTGAGCCTGCAGGTTGGCAGCCAGAGACCGACAGCCACGCTGGTACCTGCACAGCAAACAAACACTTCAGTGATTCTCTGGTTTAACTTCCAGCTGCAACAGGGACACACTGCCACAAAGTCTGTCTGCCACCTTCCTACACCTCCCAGGGCACAGCTCTCCAGTTATTTAGTAGCTGCTTTAAAGGAAAGGGAGAAATATCCCATTCTCCTTGCTCCTGACCCAGTTGTCTATTTTCCAAGGTAAGAAGAGCCAGACTATTCAAATAGTTCCTTTTCATTATCCCTCCTTTTCCTGTTTCACTATAACCTATTTTCGACTGCTAACAACAAAGAGAGACAAAATTCCCATGCCCTAAAAGTCTCTTCAAAAACTTAAAAAAAAAAAAAACAAAAAAAAAACAAAAATAAAAAAAGCACTTTNAAAAAAAAAAAAAAAGAAAAAATTAATAAAATCAGCTTATTAAAAATTGCTTTTTAAATCTCAAAGCCAGCTTAGTACTTTCTGACCAAGCTGTACTCAAACATTTAGCCCGTGGTGTAGATGCATTCTTACAAAAGATAGACTTTACATGCTAAACTGACTTTTGCCATCGGGCAAGGTACATTCTCCACCTAAAAAGAATTTTCTATGCCTAAGGATGTTCTCAAAAGCTGGTAAAATAAATACAATAAAAATAGTCACCAAGGGAGCCTGCAATTTTAAAATATCAGTGCGAGAAATCTAAAAAAGAGTTTGCCCTCTGGCAGTACGTAAAACCAGACACCAAAACCTGACTAATATGCAAAACCAGAGCAGGATTGCAAACCACTTTTCCCCTGTGAACTTTCTATCGAATCAGGGTAGGACCAGGTAATGGAAAAAGTTATGTTCACTCTTACAAAATTGTACTAAATCAGCTTCAGGAACAAAGGTTGCCGTCTTCCCATATTTTGTGAGTTATGCATTATATAGGAACAGGCTTCTGCTTGTGCAACGTGCAAAGTCAGATTTGGCTTGTTCCAGCACTCACTAATGTACCAAAATTGAAAAAAAATACAGGAAACCAAATACAGTGGAAGAATCCTCCTTTTTCCAAATAATGCAAATGAAGAATATGTTCATTCCCACAGGGATTTCTTTTTCTTTAAGGGAAAGTTAAGAGAGGCAGAAGGCAAATGTATGGATTTATGTATGTGTAGTATGTTTCATGCTTTTGTATTCTTTTTTTTTTAACTTTTCAGCTTTAAACTGACCTCCACTTTGCTACCTTTGGTTTCACAAATGTCAGTCCAAGTCGCTGGACCAGCTTCATGCCCAGCTTGCGCAGAACCATCTGATTGCTTTCTGACAGCTTGCAGCTATCAAGACACTCCAGAACAGTAGCAGCTGTAAAAGAAAATAAGCACACCAGAAAAACTGCTTTTAAAAACACCTTGGTATGAACATTTTAAAGTTTTGAACTTTAAAGTTTTTTTAGAAGATTTTTAGGAGGTTTATATTTTTAAAGGCATTACTGAAATACAAATGCCTGGTTACCTACTATGTAGTAGATGACACTGGTCAAAAAGTGGCAGGCAGTATCCTTCACTGCCCAAACAGGGGAGATGGCTTTAAGGATCACTTTTGATTATGAAAATTATCATCTACATCCCCAGCATGTTTATGCCTCTGATTCTCACTGGAAGCAACACATCCAAGTGTCTCTCAGGGTCTAAGAATTTTCAGTGAACTAACAGAACCAGGAGCTAAAAATGTAATTCATTTACTCAGAAAATTTCCTGCACACTGAGGAAGCTTTCCCTTTCCTCATTTACTACTTTCAGGCAGCACCAAATCCTGACACTGAAATTTTTATGATGATGGATGTCCAGAAACATTTGGACATGAGAACCACTGTGGATGTGTAAACAATCATCCACAAAACCTCTCATTTGGGCACATCAAAGGTAACATAGTTATTTGTCCAGCAAGTAAAAAAACACAGAGAAAGGAGAATCTTGGGTTTACGAGGATAAAGTTCCAGGATTCAAAATTTTCACAAGGAAGTCATGGCTGTTACAAATAAAAAAGGCCTTTTGCTGTTTCATTAGGGTGAAAATAATTCTTCAGAAGTTGACCATTAGCTAATAGAGACTAATGACTCAGGCTCTGAAAGAGCCACTGTGCTTCCAGCAGCACTGCACAGATGGAACCACAGCAGCCAAAAACTCTGCAACCTCCTTCCCCAGCCTCATATCAGGGGTTTCAAAATACAAAGAGATCAAAGAAAGTGCAATTATTTCAGTCTGAGACACTGTAAGACATGGGTTACAAATCTCCTCAAGTCTTTTTAAAGACTGGTGATGCATCTTGATGCACTAAAATACGAATGAAACAATCCATGCAGACAACAAGCCAGTGATGATTATTATTACTTCAGTACCTTCCCATAACCTGGATTTCTTGTAGTTAAAAAAGCCCAAGAGACTGATAGTTTAGAAGGAAGAGGCTGCAGAAACTTCATCATTCACAGACAGAAAATAAATTAGGAATATATAAATAAAGGCCTCTTCCAAGTCCTGCCAGCTCTTGAATCACTAAAATATCTACAGACCCATGTAAATTACTCCAGGGCTAGTGTTTGTTTTTAATTCAACTTCTATGTCACAAGTGACTTCAAAAAGGATCTTGCTTTGACATTTGTCTATTTTTTTCCTATTTCATCCTCAGATCTCTTATAATTAAAAATCTTAGATATTTTTTGTCTCTCACATTTTTTATCCTGAACAGTTCCCATCTGAATATCTGCTTCTCAGCTGTGAGCATTCTAGATTTTCTAGGGTAAATTCACTCATTTATATGCCTCTGATTTTTCTCTTATTACCAGACTCATAGCTACTTATTATTCCTTCTATGCCATGAACCAAAGCTTCTGATTTTACCAGCAGGGTTAATGCTGTGAGCTCAATATGCTCCTTCCATACTGATTAAGATTATTGTGTTATTCAGTGGTATTTTCTAAATTCTGTCATTTTCTGTTACACTGTAATTTTCCCAGCCTGTTTATTTTTCTACTTCTCTGGCAGCTTCCCCAGTGGATTCTGCTATTCCTGGGCAATGGCATTCCCAGTATTTGCACCTGTGTCATTCCATGCTGTTTGTCCTCACTATCTTATCTCCATCATTACCCATCTCTCAGGCATCTTCTAAGCAAGTGTCTGCATCTCAGCCTTAGGAACTGAGAGAATGAGATTTTCCAGCACCACAACTAAAAAGCTTCTTCTCAGGGCCAAAATAATCCAATGAGTAAAATCACAAACACTCTAAAATGATTTTATATCCGTGCTTGGTTCTTGTTTTTTTTTGCTCCACAAAAACTGAGAAGTCTTTTGCAGTGTTTTAGAATTAGCCACCATCTTTCCCTGCCTCCCTTTATTGCTGTCAAGATCACACTGCAGCCAGTTCTTATCATATTTCAAGATTTACCACAAGACAAACACAATTCCAAAATGCAGCTATACTATTCAGAAATCTCCATACTCTCTTCTTCTTTTTTTGGTTTCCTGTTGATCCCTAATTGCTCCCAGTATAATCTCTTTTCACTAAAATACTTCTCTTATTCCACATTATCCCAACACGATTCCAGCTGTATCCTGTACATAGCTGGTTCTTAAAACCTGGGTTTTCTGAAATCCTATGCTTATATTAACACTTGAAGAGTCTCTGCAAAACTTCCAGTAGTAATATGTACAAAACCAGTTTATGCTCAACTGAATTTCAAACAAATATTTTCCACATCTAACAGTTTATATGTTCTGTGTTCAGCTCCTGTACTACAGCAATGGCCAGTGTGATCACCTGCCAAATCCTCTGATGTGCTGTTCCAACACAACATTCCCTGGTGGCATCTGCTCCTCCCTCACAGTCATTTCTGCTTTTCCTCCCCTCGTTTTCCCTTCTTTATCCACTTTATCCCCTTCTTTATCCCTGTGCATTTCACTCCTTACAGTACCACTTGTCTCCAGGTTAATCTTCCTTTCCCTTTTCTACTGCAATGGCTTGAAAAAGTGAACCCAGACTATTACAAACTTACCATATGGTAAACAGTCTTCTCTCTTGCCATGTTTAAACAGCTGTGCCTGCAATTAAAATAGGGAACACAGACATGAGAATGCAGAGATTCTGTAACACAATATATCAAACATTTAGCTCTAAAATATTTTTAATGTTCTTACAATAATGTGTAGTGTTTGCTCATTTAAATAGCATAAAAGGAAGTGCCTCAGGGTGCAGCTCTTGGTAACTGCTCAGGGCACTGAGGTGGCCAAAAGACACACAAAACAAAAAAAAATTAAAAAGAGAAGAAAAAAAGAAAGGCCACCAGCTTTGGGCTAGCTCAGGTCCCTGACCCATCAGGCTCACTGCTGGGTCACACAAGCCCAGTGAGGTGCAACCACAGCTTGTGAGAGACTAAACCACCTATAGACACCTGCAAATACACCTCCAGCAGGCCAACTGCAATTTCTGTGCCCAGGGAATTTTATCTGCAGCTGAATATCCCAGTGAGATTAAGCCCCAGCACTGCAGTGAGACAAAGGGACTATTAACACCTGACAGAACACGTTACACATTAAAAGCTTCCTCAGCTCTCCTTGCATCAAAACTCTGCCCAGGCACTTGTTTGTCCTTGCTCTGGCACTCACCAGAAGCAAAATCTTCCTCAATAAATATGCCTGGGAGTTAAACAAGAACAGACTTCCCCTAAAAAGAGGTATTTTCTCACACGTACCAAACATACACACATGCCTCCCGCGCTGCAGGCGTGGCTGCGAGCAACAGAGGCAAGAAAAACACCTTGGGGCTGTGTACCCAGCCTGTTTTGGTTTGTTACTAAATTGCATTTCAGGATCCCACATTAGCACTGCAGATCAGCTCCACTACAAGATATATATGACATTTTGATACTATATATCAAAGTATTTGAGTTTTTAATGCACACAAGAGTGAAGGCTCCCTTAAAAATGACATTTACAAAGCAGCAATGCAATAGAATGACTTTGAGCCCAGTCAACAAAAATAAATACCACTTTAAAGGTATACATTGGCACAGCTTTTAGCAATATATGAAATCAGTGTTAAAAACAATACAAATATTTCTCACTGACATACAACAAAATTCTGCTTGTACTAAAAAGCCTAAAAAAATGTCAGAGGACCTGCAAATCTTTGGTGTAACAAATCTAGAGCTCCTCTAAAATTTCTCTTTGTTGATACATCTAGAAACTAATTTTATCACTTTATTCCTGTGTTTTGCTTTAAAACCTCATCACTGGTTTCTCCACACACTTTGCTGTGGATGCTGAGACACAGCAGCAACCCTGAATCCTCACAATTCTTTCTCTGCATTCTCACAACTCCTTCCTTGCATTCTCACAACTCCTTCCCTGCATCCTCACAACTCCTTCCCTGCATCCTCACAATTCCTTCTCTGCATCCTCACAACTCCTTCCCTACATCCTCACAACTCCTTCCCTACATCCTCACAACTCCTTCCCTGCATCCTCACCAATTCCTTCCCTGCATCCTCACAATTCCTTCTCCTTTCTGCCTAACTTAACAGCAAACATTGTTTTTAAGGCACACACAGGCTGCCTCCAAATTATTATTACTATTCTCAAGCAGATTCAAAGCACAGTGTAATTCCTCCAGCAGTGATAATGTGGAGAAGCAACTTTTTAACAGATCCTTGGGAATGCTCCTGGATAAACACCTTCAGATTTATGCTCTCAGCTGGGGAGGTGGAACAGAACCCTCAAAACACCAGCCCATTTTCAGTCTGCAGTTCTTAAATTCTGGCACCTTTCTCCAAGCTTCTCCACATGTTTTCACACCCTGGAGTCCAAGTCTGAATTAAGTCCTGACTCCTCAGGAACAACACAATTGGAAGGTGCCACCTCTGAGAGAGATGTGGGAAGGAATCAACCAAGACACAAGCAGGAAATGAGAAAAATTCAAATATTGCATAGTGGTTTTTTTAAATGCTTTTCCTCACACACCTATGAAGCAGTTTAGAACAGCAACCTTGGCAGATTCCATTTCATAACCATTTCTATTATTTTCTGAACAAAAAAAGTGAAAGACACATTGTCCCCCTATAGCAATTTCACTAAAACTTAAATAACAAACTATTTTCAACACAGAACATGGGTTGAATCCTGTAACTCCTACTACAGGGATTTATAATACACATTTTGTAATAAAATCATTGTGGCAACAGCTATAAAACAACTGAGATGTGCATTGAGGGATTTTATTTTATCTATATCAGTTTTTAGGGGAAGTATAAATTGCCCAAAGGACACCATAGCTAATTAATAAATAATTATTAATTTGAATTAATAACTAAACTTTTTTAAAAGGTCATGGCTTTCAATCAATAAAATATTGATTGATTGAAATAAAATATTATATAATATTCTAATGGTTTAGGAATAAACACAGCTGAAAATGCCAAATGTCTGAAAGGGAAGAAGGCTTTTTCTGTGCCCATTGAGGTGCACTGGGGGTCAGATACAACCTTGGAGCAGGTTCCTGGCATTTCTACAAGTGATATATTGGGTATTTCTCTGTGTCAGAGAAGTTTAACAGCTGTTTCTAAAATAAATTTTATGGAAGTAAATAGGTAACAGTCAAACGGTGGAGAACTATTCTTCAGATATTCAACACAGCAGGAAATCCAGTGTCTGGGGTTTTTTTCTGAGCATAGAGAAGACAGAAGAGAAGTGTTCATTATTTATTTATGAGTCAAAGCATGCAAAAGCATCCCCAAGTCCAAATCTCGAAAACTTTTAAGTGTCATAGATATATTTTGCCCAAAGGAAATAAAAGAGCACTTTAACCAATGCTGGCTTTTGGGAAAGCAGAAAAAATATTTTCTTCCAGCACATGCTACAAACAGTCAGGCATGCACAGCAAAGTTGCCCCTTCAGAAAAATACTGTAAACC
>VZTT01055195.1:0-20438 GCA_013400855.1 Buphagus erythrorhynchus
GCTCAGCCTAGCTCGGGCCGTAAACCCTGATTAAGACAGACCTCAAAGGGATCTGTCCCAGTTTTGGCAGGCTTCGAGCCCCGAAATTCTTTGGTGCTCTCGTTGGTAAAAGTCCCGAGATCCGACGCTCGGTGGAACTCCAAATGTAGCTGTGGCTTAGGGCATTAACCCTTTAAAGTGGTGGTAATAAGACACACAGCTACATGGTCCCTCTCAAGACAGGAAAGAGACAGTATTTTGAGAGCACGATTAGTACTTATAGGATCTTCCACAGAGCTAAAGCAAGACAGTAGCTCATTGGATAATTGAGAAAACACCTCTGGGACAGCACTTCAGAATGAGTCTCACGGTTGGCACCAGATGTTAATCTAATGTTATTATTCCGTTTGGGAATGGAGCTCAGAGAATCAGAAGAAGCTCCAGCCTGGGAACGATTTTCCTGGCTGTCATTTTCCTAGATCTCTAACAGTGTGTCCACAGATGATTAAGAAATCCAAGTGTTTATTTTGATTTTCAGATGGTTTGTAAGAATAAACAGAGCTACAAATTCAAAACAGTCAAATTTTTTTGGCTATGTAGGCCTTGGCTGCCTAAGAGTGGAATCAGTCCAGGTCATCACCCTTTCATTTGTGAGGATGGTAATTCTAATCAATTCTTGTCTTGCATGTCTCTTGTTAACAATACTGTTATGACTATGCTTCATTTTCTAACGAAGCATGGTCAAAAAAAGCCCTAAACAGGCACAAAAAGGGAGACATGACTGCAGTCTTCAAAAAAAACCTCCTGGCATTTCTGCTGAAGCAACTGTTCTGCTCTTTCATGCCAGTAACAGCTTACTTACACTTCACAGAGATTGTAAGCACTCTCAGATTCACTGGACCAGTTACACATATAGTTGTACTAAACTCATACAATTATTTATGCATCTGAGAAATACAGGGTTAGATTCCATATATCGGAACAATCCCACATTGTTTTCTGTGCTCTTCCAACAGTGTGGTCAGTGTTTTTAAAGAGTGACTAATAATTAACTGACTACATAAACATGTAGGTGTATAAAGTTATACATGTAAATGCATAGGACTTCAGAAAGGCATTGACTCCTCAAGAGAGTCTTTTAGAAGAATGTACATGAATCTGTATGACACAGTACTGCAACTGAATTTGAAATAAAATTGTACATCAAATGAAACCAAAATTAGTTTTCTGGATTTCTTTAGTGAATTAAATGTTCACTGCAGAGGGAATAGAAAACCTAACAGATTTTATACACATGTACATGCATATGCTATAAACCTGGCTTTATAGCTAGATCTAAATCAGAGTGAACATTAGAGAAGCTCCTTCAAGGGGAGATGGTGGAAAGCGGATGAAGATAGATGAGAAACAGGGCAAGGTTGATTATAGGCTAAGGTGAGAATAAAGGAGAATAAAGGAATACCATATTGTCTTGATTTTCTTTTTTATTTCCCTTCGTGTAAAAATGTACTTTCTGATCTTTTAATAGTCATTCTTTGTTGACGTCCATAGAAAGATGACTGGAGTTAAAATCAGAGGAAACTGAGAAGTTATATTCATATCCTTAAAAATTACAGTGTAAAATACAGTTGCTCCTCCCTGGCTGGAATGTGGTTGGCTTGCCTGAAACCTATTCCATGATGATTCCCTGCAACCACAATCTGCAACTGTAGCACCGGCTAAAGGTGGTGGAAAGGAGGGCTGAGTGGCAGGGAGACACTGTGGACAGGCTCTGCTGTAATGCTTGCAGGGTGGGGAACTCGATGGCACTTTGTGGTTGAGAATCTGCACAGCAAGGGGAGATAGGAGATGTCCTGCTGCTAAGCCAACACCATCACAAAGGTACCCACTTCCAAGGTACAACCATCCGTGACTGGGCGTGTGCTCTGTACTTTTTTTCCACTGTGCCTTTAAAAATGAAGTGAGAGAATTTTACACCAATTAGTAGCAAAGGTATGCATGACTAAAACCACTCAAGTTCCACCTAAATATAAAGAAGCAGTATAAAAGTATGTTGAGAATGGGGGGAAAGTTAGGAAAGAGTCCATTGCAAGTAATAGGATCAGGCTGAACCTGTCTCCTCTCCCAAAAGAGATGTTTATTGGGTAAGAATCACACTCTGCATTGTGCTGAATACTTTCACTGGGGATTAGAACTTGCCTCTATATTGCTTTGAATATATTTTTGCAGCCAGTCAATCCTCAAACCTTAGCCTGTCACAATAATCTATTAATAAAGAGTGTTATTTTGTAAACTGTTGGAGTGAGTAATTTGCAGGTGATAGCATTCACTGGCTGCAGGTGACATACCCAAACAAAGAGGAAGAGCCACTGAGTGTTCATAGACCACTGAGGGGTCTCCCTTACGCCCTTGTGGTGTGTATCCCTCAGTCAGCTGAACTACCCCCAGATCCAATAGGACTGCTCAGTGAAGATCTCCCTAACAGGATGCTGACAGATGGGTTGAGCATAAGGAGCTCAGCTTTCCTGAGGTGATAACAGACAAATTAAATAATAACTGTATTTAAGAGGAAATCTCTCCTTTTCACAGGACATCTCATCCATTTTGCTGGCTCTCTTCTTCCTCACAGAGCTCAGAGACTGTGTAAAGAAGTTAGTTTCTCTAGTAGGTGCTTGTTTATTTTTCTTACTCCATACATGCAAAGTGAGACATGGCACTTTTTCTGTGTTTAGGTACCAGCAGTTTACAATATTTTGCCTATTTTAAGCCTGAGGTCTTGGCTTGTCCAGCCTACTGTCTGAGTACCAATATGCTTCCTGCTAAGTGATTGTAACTTTTCTACAAGACTCTCTGCTCCTGTGGGAGTATTCCTCAGCATTTAAATAATGAAAACTCACTTAAACTTCTGTGTGTATACAGTATACAAATTGGCAAGTTTATCTCTAAGCTAGGACCTTTATATTTTCAAGAAGGCTTGTTATGAATAGTGAAAGTAATTTACATCAGCTAATGATCCATCTCAAGGTTACCAAAAGCCAGGCATAAAATTACAATTAGCTTTCTGCTAAAATTTTCAAGAGGACTTTCCTTTATTTTTCTTCTCTGATGAAATATGCCATAAATATGAACTGTATGATTTTCACTGTAGTCTTTTCTACAATCTCATAAGTGACTAAGCAGGAGGCTTTTGCCTCTTCCAGGTTTCATTACACATGAAAGCATTGTTCATGAATTCAAGCATGAGTTTAATATGGCACCCCTGGAGAACTGTGGCTTCTCTTGCTATTTCATGTACGTATTGTACTAGAATTTCTCAGGCTGAGCAAAAATCATACATTTTTTTCAAAAAGACCAAGACGTCAAGTATTTAGGAATTACTCTAATGGACATGCAAGAAGCAACAGAGCATTGCTAAACTTGAGCACAAAGCATTTCTGTGGGAACTTCCTGACTTCTGTGTATGTGCTTAATGCTTTTCTTTACAGCATTAAAGTGATGGTAGAAAAATAATGACAGCATAATTCTCAGTATCTGCATTATGCGTGTTGGCAAGCAGTGATTTATTTTATATCTTACAAGAATTGTATTATTTAGCTCTCCCTTTCATGCAATGACATGTAAAATTAATAGGGGAACAATATTCTTTCGAGAATAGAAAATGTTTGATTCCTGCAGTAGCAGGCTTTATATGCTTTGTAAGAGCTGATTACCTGGTTAAACCATGCATCTTATGAAATTTGAGTTCTACCTTTCCCATTATTTAAATCACCTTGAGAACAATTGCAACTAAAATGTTGACCATTTAAAAATTTTATATGAATTCAGAAGGTAGCACCTGCCTCTCCCAAATATCATTTGAGCAGGAAGGCAAGTAAGACATTTCAATATCAACCAAGAGAGTAATTTCTGAGTCAAAACTGTTAAACTGCGACATGAAAAGAGAAACAGATAGTAGGACAGGTATACTTGGTCAAATTTTCAACATTAGCATCATGTGAGCAACTCATTTAAATGGAGCTTTTATTTTCTTATTTTTCAGTGTGTTCCACATAGAGCCAGGTAAGAAGGCAGGAAGAGATCTAAGGAACCAATACAAAGTGAAGAGAATCCCAGGAAGGTCTTGATGATCTCTGTGGGATTTGGAGCATGCTTTTGAACAGAAACTGTAGAGAGCACCACACTACGTCAGGTGGTTTTTTTTTTTTTTTTTTAATTTTTTTTGGTCTGTTTGTTTGTTTTGTTTGTTTGTTTTTGTTTAGTTTAGTTTAGTTTAGTTTTGTTTCTGAGACATTTATGAACCAGCTAGGCTTTCACATGGAATTTGCATGTACCAAGTATCTATAATCTTTTCTTAGAATTAATTAATAGATGAAATGGACAAACTTCTCCTCATGGTCAAGTTTATCAAGTTATTGATTATAGATCTATTTGCTGAGCTTGTTTCTCAGATATATTTTTAATGGCTCTCTTGCTTTTATGGTTTTATTGACTTCTCTTGATTTAAGTTACATTTCCTTTTAATTCACAAAGTGTAAAACCTGGAATTTATCCACATTATCAAAACATCTTGGTGCATTTTTCTCCAACTTAATTGCTGCTGAAAAAAAATTCTGGGCCAGTATATACCTTCCTCACATTTCTTTATGTGCAAGTTCAGTTTACACCTTTTCTTGTTGAAAATACTCTGAATTTTTGTGCAAAAGAACTACTACAGGAAATGTGAAAAAATGAAGGTTCATTTACAATATTGTTGTTGCTAATTGCACAGCATTTTAGTAGCACAAGTCATATTCAAACTTCCAAATGTTGTGGAGGTTTAGATGGATTTACCCTCATAAGTTCATTAACTTTAGCTTTTAATAATGTGTTTATTTCCTTTTTGTTTCTTATCCTATTCTGAGTAGATGACAAAGTCTAGGCTTTACCAGAGGGAAAGACTGTAGCTGAACATTGAAATGACCTTATCATGTCAAAGGGCCTCACTTCACTGACGGGTTCTGATGATGGAGATAGAAAAGCTTCTCGTCTGCCCATAAAAACAGATGCCTGAGCTTTTGCCTAGCATTGTACCAGTCGAAATTAATTGTTATTCAATTGCAGCTGGGTGCAATTCAACAGGGTAAATGTGAAAATAATCTAGTTTTATTCCAAAAATAAGACATGAGAAAGAAAAATGAAATGAGGACACACCATCACTTACAGAGTGCTCAGAAAGCATCCTATTCTTCTGGATTTCACAGTGTCCTAACTCACTTTTCAGTTGGATTAATTTTCCTTATCCTAAAGTGCAACATAAAATACAAGAGGGGAGCTTTTAGGTTGACTTTTAATTCACTAAGGAATTCATCCCAGTTATGGGCAAAATATTAAGCCAGATCTTAATCCCCTCACAGTGCAGCTGTTCTTTGTTTGCACAGGGCACGGCTCCCAGAGAAATGTATTTAGAGATCTTAAACACAAGTTGTACCATGCATAAGAAGGGCTCTGCCAGATGAGAAATATGAAGTGAAATGATGGCTTTCTCATGGACATATTCTCCAGTTCTCTATTGAGTTAAAAATGTAGTTTATTTTGCCCTGAATGAGCTTCTCCTCTCACTCTCCATTGACACATTTAATCAGATTTAACATCTTGTACGCAATTTCTGTTTGCTGGCTACGTATTACTTTTCCATTACTATTCCTGGATTTTCTACCTTTTCTGTAAACCAGTCACATTATCTTGCAATATCTTCATTTTCTTCTGCTTAAAATCTTGGTCTCTGATCAAATCTCTTAGATTTGACCCCTCTTTTGCCAATCCTCTTCCATCATTTGCAGAGATATTTATAATAGTTTTGAAAAAATTAATTTCCTCAAGTAAAAAAGCCAGGGCTAGCTGTGTTACCATGGTAACTGACTCCTTTTTCTTGGGAATTAATGAGATTCTTGGTCATTTGGCCCTGCGGGAACACTGGTTTCAGTAAAAAAATTGATACTATGTGGCTTTATCCGTCTTCAAATACCAGTGGCCTGGTTCTCAACTTACAATCGTGCTCAGTGATTTAACTCAGCCTGACTTCAGCCATAACCTCTGTTTTACACTGGTGAGAGAAAAGGAAAGTAAAAGCATTAATCTATGCTCACTTTGGTATAACTTAAGTGGTAATTGTTGATGTAGAATTTGATAATGGTTTCCAATGACATGCTAAGGGCTTGGGTGCATAAAGAACACAACCCTCATTTAGTTTAAAAGATTTAATCATGTAACTCTTGGACAAATTACTCCCTTTAAAGACATAGAATATTTCCTTACTACCATTTTTTTACTGATGTTTTGCATCATGAGTTGGAGACATTGAGAATAGGAAAAAAATGTAAGAAATACTTTGCTTGGATTTTTATATCAACTCTAATTAAGCAAAAGAAAGTGCTCAAAATGTGAGAGGTTCTGAGAAAAAAAACCTAAGGACATAATCCCTTTGAATTTAGAAATATTTTGATCAGGATCTCAGTTTCAGAACAGGCAACTGCTGAATTTGTAATGGGATAAGCCAGTGTTTCACACTCAAAGGTCCTCAAACTTTTGTAAATTCAGCTCTTCATTCTATACAAACCCATATTTAATAAGAAATCATTAGTAATTAATGCAATTCTAGTACCAAGAAAAGTCCTTCCAATATCAACTGTCTTTTCTATCCTGCGCAAACAAGTTTCATTTTATGACTGAATTTTCTGTTTGAAAAATATATTTTAATTATTATAATGGTCACATTAATGCTTTTAAGAGAATTAATTTCTTCAAAAATGTGAATAATATGTGAATTCTGGTTGTTTATGATTTGTTCCTAAGGAAGCTTGAACCTTGCCATGACGCTTTTATGCAAAGGCAGATCCATGCCATAGACTAATGGCATCATTTAGGTTGGAAAAGACCCTTAAGATCATTGAGTCCAACCATTAACCTCACACTGCCAAGTTCATCCTTAACTGTGTCCCCAAGTGCAACATCTGCATGTCTTTTAATTACCTGCAGGGATGGTGGTTCCTAAGCTTCTCTGGCAGCCTGTTGCACTGCTTGATAACTATTTTGTTGAAGCAATTTTTGCAAATATCTGATCCAAACCTCCCCTGGTGTAACTTCAGTAATTTCATCTCATCTTGTCCCTTGTTACTTGGGAGAACAGACTGGCCCGCACCTCACTGCAATCTCCTTTCAGGTAGCTGTAGATAGCAATAAGGACTCCCTTGAGTCTCCTTTTCTCCAGGTTAAACAACTCCAGCTTCCTAAGCCACTCATCATAAGACTTGTGCTCCAGACTCCTCACCAGTCTGTTTGTTGCTGTTCTTCGGACATACAAATATGTTGTTGTCCTTTTCCTCATTTCCTACTTTCATTGTCTGACTTATTTAACCAAGTCAGCAAGAATACTTTTTTTAAATTGCATTGAACAGCATAATATTATTTTATATTCTTGTCATATTCATAAGAATACAGACTGCAAATGCATCCTGAGATTTTAGTCAAAGTACTTTTATCACCTAATGATATGAATATTATGTTTTAAAATTGCACTGATTTTGATTTAAAGGCAGTTATAACTTGAGAGATATTTTCCCTTTCTCACACTGATTTTAGAAATATTAGCAAAAAAATCTACTGTGTTTCTTCTCAAATAGCTGGTGTACTGAGGAGTGTTTTCCCTTTTCTATTACTAATAAAGAGAAAGCAAATTTAGGTTGCAACTGAGGCCCTCACAATCAGTGACTGCTCTGTCCTAGTTTTAAGTCAAAACCCCAATCTGAAGTGCAAAATACTAGACTTTCATGACCTTCAAAACCTATTTGTGAGTTTCTGGATGAAATTCAAGCTACTGGCTTGACATTTACATTGTGCACAGCGTGTAGAATGCACCTTCTTAAAAATACCTCTCCAAGTTTCTGCATGTGGAATTGTTTAAACTGGAGAAAGGAAAAAGCTTTTTTGTGGACCTCAGTTTTGCGATCTTTTTTAATTTTTTTAATTTTATTTGTAATTTAGAGTAGCGATCTGTTAATGTCCTAGATACTTTGTAAAGCAGATTTTTGTATTTTCTGAAGTTTTCACTATACTTTTAAGGATTGAATCTCAGTCTCTTCTGTGGAACAAGAGAAAATACTGTTAGAAATTTTTTGACAGTGCTAAAAAGGCCCATTTCAACACTTCTCTCTTGTTCTGCTGTGTTAATTAGATATACCATCTGCTAATGATCTTCAGCTTGTATCATGATAACACTGAATTTTGAGCTTTCATGCATTGGCATGTGCATTCGCACCCTGTCTGGTACTCCAGCAATGTCTACTCTGATCCCTGTTGTGTGTCACTGAAAGCTTCCTTGGAGATCTTCCCTTAATTTCCCTCTTCCTTATTCATTACATATTAACAGGGGAAAAAAATAATATTTTGTTTTTTCACAAATTCTGCCAATAAGCAAAGAAATGTCAAAGTACTCCCTGTTAACTCAATTAGCTACTATATTGTTATTTTCAGGTCACAAATGTTAATTCATTGTGGTCAGTAGCGGTGTTATTTGGGGCTGTATAAAAGACCCAGAATTAAACTTTGCTGCAGCAAATAGGGTGTGTGTGCAGTGTGTGTGTGGGGGGGAATGTTATGTGATGTTTGAGAGTCTTTCCTACAGCATGAAGCATGGCAAACCCTTTTCATCAGAGTCCATCAGGCTTCAGTCACAGTACATATGATGCAAAGACTCAATGCCTGTGATGTGCTCAATGTTCTGCACATAAATCTGGAGTGCTACTATATATACTGAGGTGTAGAATCACAGGAAGAAGCTTTTTGTATGCTTGGTTTTAGGAAAAGAATAAAAATTTTTGGGAGGTGATAAATAAAAAGTGTCTTTACCCAGAAGCTCTGTGAAATCTAATATATTTGACTTGGAGATGCAGTCTAAAAACACCTAAAGGATATTATATAAGAATCCAACTGCCATTCCAACGCAATTCCAATTTCCAATCTAGGAAACAACATAATGGTCTCTTTGTCCTTCAGCTCTTTCATTGCTCCTGCAGCTCTTATATAAATGAAGTTTAAGCTTATAAATAGTATAAAAGCTTGTTAAACTCCTTAAACCACTGGGAGTGTTTTTGTGGGGTTTTGTGGTTTTTTTTGTTTGCTTTTGTTTTGTTTGTGTTTTCCCTACCCCCCACTCCCACTCCTGTAAAATATTTTCCTTGTATGACCTCTGAGGTCTTTGGAATATAAATAAGAGCCCTCTTGAACAGAGGGCGTATCAAAGCAAAGATAATTATATCTGTTCAGATATCAATTTTATGAAAATACATTGTCTAAGGAATCAAAGAAAGTCTACACAGCTGTTATTTGGTTTATCAGGTATAATTATTATCAGAATCAGATAACTGTCAATACACTGCACACTTATTTTTTAAATGTAGCTCATATTTTCTTGTTCATCTGCCTTATACAGCTTGCTCTTCAGCTTGTTGCAGACACTTTCCAGAAGAAATTGTAATTGTTGTGTTATTAATAAGTTCCTGTATTGTTTCTTGGCCATTGTATAAAGTTAATTAGAATTTTCAGCAAATACTCACCTGATGCTTTTCATTAAGCAGCCTGGGAATCACATATTCACAGGAACATGATGTCTGGATGAAAAGCTGACAGCATAGATCATTGTAGCTTTTTGTTTTCCATTTTAAATAGTAAATTTAATGCCATCAGTGCTCATTCTTTTTTATTAATATCATAACTATCTTAAAAAAAGATCTTAAATCTCCAAACAGTATCAGCATCTGTATCATATTGTAACTTAAAAACAATTAAGTGTGATTGTAATGACACCTTCCAAATATATTATTTTCTTCTAATATGCCTTATTTTTTGTTTAAAACACTTACTTATATAGAACGTGGGCATTGTACTGGTTTCATTTGGGGTGGAGTTAATTTTCTTCACAGTGGCTTCTATGGGCTGTGTCTTGGACTTGTGCTAATGCAGGGGTGATAATATGGAGGCGATTTTCCTTCTTTTGATCAGGACTTACACAGAGCCAAGACTTTTTCTGCTTTTTGCACTGTCACAAAGGCAAGGAGGTCAGACGTATATGGGAGGATGGGAGGAGACATCTGGGACAAGTGACCCAAACTGAGCAAGAGGATATTTCAGACCATCAAATTCAGTATGCAAAATGGGGGAAAGAAGGAGGAAGGGGGGGACATTTGCAGTGATGTCATTTGTGTTCCCAAGTCACTATTACTTGTGATGGGGCCCTGCTGTCCTGGGGAAGGCTGAACACCTACCTTCCCATGGGACGCAGGGAATGAATTCCTTGTTTTACTTTGCTTGTGTGTGCGGCCTTTGCTTTCCCTATAAAACTGACTTAATCTCAACCCATGAGTTTTCTGGCTTTTACCCTTCCATTTCTCTCCCTGATCCTGCTGGNCTTACTTATATAGAACGTGGGCATTGTACTGGTTTCATTTGGGGTGGAGTTAATTTTCTTCACAGTGGCTTCTATGGGCTGTGTCTTGGACTTGTGCTAATGCAGGGTTGATAATATGGAGGTGATTTTCCTTCTTTTGATCAGGACTTACACAGAGCCAAGACTTTTTCTGCTTTTTGCACTGTCACAAAGGCAAGGAGGTCAGACGTATATGGGAGGATGGGAGGAGACATCTGGGACAAGTGACCCAAACTGAGCAAGAGGATATTTCAGACCATCAAATTCAGTATGCAAAATGGGGGAAAGAAGGAGGAAGGGGGGGACATTTGCAGTGATGTCATTTGTGTTCCCAAGTCACTATTACTTGTGATGGGGCCCTGCTGTCCTGGGGAAGGCTGAACACCTACCTTCCCATGGGAGGCAGGGAATGAATTCCTTGTTTTACTTTGCTTGTGTGTGCGGCCTTTGCTTTCCCTATAAAACTGACTTAATCTCAACCCATGAGTTTTCTGGCTTTTACCCTTCCATTTCTCTCCCTGATCCTGCTGGTTGGGGAGTGAGTGAGTAACTGTGTGGGGCTTGGCTACTGGCTGGACTTAAACCATGACAGTAACTTTTTTCAGCTTCCTTGTTGAAGGAAAATTAAGACATTATAACATTAGTTGGCCAACAAGGCTTGCTTTATTGGGTTTTCCTTCACTTAAAACAAACGAAGAAAAGATTGTAAAGGCTACTTGTATTTCATACAATAAAATTGCATTGAAAACAAAATACAAGTATGAGAAAGATTAGCATTTTTCTTGAAGCTAAGAACTTTTTCTTTTAAAGTCTTTATATACTGGATTGAATATAGATACTTACAAAAAAAGATGTATTTTGGGGCTGGCCTATCATCAAATATTTCTGAAGTGTTAGTTTGTGACTTTCCTGTTTTTCTTCCTGTAAATGGGTTTAGAATAGAAATCTGAAGTATTTCTCATTTCTTCACTACTCACTTTACTTACTCATTTGACACATGAGATAGTCTTTAACTTTTTGAAGTCATTTGCAAAGACAAAATAGATTAGTTTATGAATCTTAGGAATCCTGCAGAAGTAAAAACAATACGTGCTGCACAGATGAACTAAGTTGTTTGACTTAATGATCAATAAAATAATGTGCCAGTGAGGTACTTCTTAGGTGGTGCTCAAGACTCACACATAATTTGAGTAGCAGATTCCCAAAAGGGTCCATACAACCCAAATCATATAGGTTAAGATCAAGTCCAGTGTGCAAAGTAAAATTATATGCTTTTCATGTATTTGGCTGGTTTCAATGACAGATTTCTTTTAATAAGCTTAAAATGTTTAACTCCAAGTTGGTTTTATACCTGATAAGAAATACAAGCCAATATTTTCCTTTGTCTTCTCTCCTGGAATACACCAATTATGTCATGATTGTATGACAAAATATCTGTCATTGAAATGGAAAATGCAAAGCATCAGCATAATTACTGACTTAATAAGTTGTTTATATGGATGCTGTCAAGTGTTTTATGGCTTTGGTTACTGAGATCTGATGCATATTGTGAAAGTTATTGTTAGTCTATCAAACCAAATTCACCACATTGACTTGGATGAATGGTCCATCATAAGGACAGGGTCATGAGAAAATGTTTCGGGTAACTTGAGTAAGAGATAACAGATTGCTATTTTAGAATTTTAACAATTAAATTGATTTTTCAGTTTTAACGATAAAATTGGTTTTGCTGTGCAGGTGTTCTGTTGTGTGCAAGATGAAAATCAGTTTGACATTTAAAGAATACTAATGTAATCCAACAATTTTTCTTCATTGGATGTAATAGATTTTTCTTTCCATACAACTTCTACAAGTCAACAGAATTCATTTTCCACACAAAAAAAGTGTGAAAAAGCTTACTTTATATAACAATTTTGTTCTTTTAAAATATAGAGATGCATAGACAGATGATAAATACTTGACAATGTTTTCAAAAGTACATCTTGAGAAAGATAATGAGAACAGGTCTGAAAATTAAGTGTCAGCAACTCTCCCTTGAATCATACTCTGTGAACTACTTTTTACAAACTCAGCTTCAGGATGAAGCTGGCTGAGCAGATCACTGGTTAAGGTGGCAAACTGCTCACTTTAGGCTAATTTGAGCTACTGAAAACAATCATATGGAAGAAAATGCAGTTATAGAGAATCCTTACATTAAATGTTTTTTTAAGAGCTTTGTGAAACTATCGATTTGCTTGCTGCTGTACGAACTGTTCTGGCAAGTGCCAGAAGCAGAGCCTCCCCTGCAGCATCGAGCATTAATGTCTTTATTTATAAGAAAACCAGTGTTGTGCAAGACTGTTTATTAGAAAAGACTAAGAGTCCTTTCCTTGTTTGGATAACTCTTGAAATACTTCCTTCAGATCTAGAGTGTATCACTGTATGGCATTTCTGAATATACCTGCATCCTTAGTTCTGTTTTCAGATTGATGGTGGAGTGTATGGACAAACCCTGAATGTATGTAGGGACACGTATGTTTGCAGTATGCTGAAAAAAAGGGCTCTTTAATATTTTCAGGCTTTATCTTTTTCCTTCAGTATTTTCTTAAACTTTGGGAAGAATGTGAAAGGTCTGAAAAAAGACAGTTTTCTAACTCACAAGTTAATCCAAGTGTGTTACATTCAGTCTTTATAGCATTTTGTAGTGAGAATGTGGGTACAGAATTAAAGTTTACAAATTATGTATATTTTTCAACCTTGAAATTCCAAAGGTGTCAAAATGTTAAAATGGGAGGATTGATCATTTGGCAAATAATGGATCAGTTCTACAAATTTGCAGATATATCCTAAAGCAAATGATAGCATCTGCTGAGATGAGAAAATCACATGGAAAGTACTGTTACAAAATTTTCAGTGCTATTAGGGAATAAATGCTCTCAGTCCACCACAGAAAAAAACAAATATTCAGTGAGTAAATCTGTATTTTTACTACTTTCAGGTGGGAGAGAAATAAGAAGAAACTGTTAATTTCTTGTAATTGCAGGAAATTTAGTATATCTGTTGTGAAGTCCCAGTGGATTTCTGTGTCTTCAAAGAAAACATAATTAGAAGGAATAGAAAAACTTAGGTAATGGTATGTACAGAAAAACCCTTTCTGATTCATAGACTTGAGTGAGATATCTAAGTAAAACCCAGAACAAAAGAAAAATGGAGTGCAAAAAGGCGAAAGAGCATTCTACCATGGCAATTCTTTCAGGAATATGCAAGGAGCTAGTTGACATTTGCATTTTGTTCTGCAATAGAGGAAAGAAAACTGAGATCTCATCTCCTGTCAAGAGTAGTTGACATCTGATGCATCAACACAAAAATTTTTGAGAAGTTTATTTGTTCTTCTGGATTTCTTTGAACAATCAAAGATCTTGACAACATCCTTTTCCCAACTCATGAACTTGGTTGGGTATTATAAGAGAAGGAGATTGAGATTCGCTCAGCAGACAGCAGCAGCAGCTTGATGTGTCCCATTTATTTCTCACTATGCAGATCTCCAAGCTTGATGTCATCACTGTGGGAATGGCTGGAAGGCCACAGATGGAGATGTGGAAATCAAAAACTCAGCTGTGCAATGGGTGAGCAGGAAATAACAGGACGAGATTTACACTGTCAGAAGTTAAAGGCTGATATCTTAGTTTTGTTGTGCTGCAGTGTAAAATTGAATTTTCTTGGAAAGGGTGAAAAATGTAGATTATGGTTAGCTAGTGTATTTTGCAACTGCATTTCGTAATCATCAGACAGTGTCATCTGAATACTCACCCTTTCCCCAAATTCTGATCTCTTAGAAAGTTTTATTTATAAATTTTCAACTTAAATACCTGCATTTTTATTACTAAAAATAAGTTATTCTTGAGAAATCTACCTAGCTTTTATTGTAAAATAATAAATACCCTCTTAGCCATTTAGATAAAATGAAACATTTTGATTTGACTCAAATATGTTTCCTTCAGTTTTAAGACACGGATTTCATCTGCCATGAAAGCATACATAATTTTGCAATTGCATACAAATATATAATAATTTTTACAAAGGAATTATGAGGTTTTTTGGGTGCATCTATTTTAAGACAGTAAGTAATCTCACATTTTGTGTGGAGTAAGTCCATTCTGTTCCCTTCTACTGAAATAAATGCCAAGAACATTTGTACTGGAGAAACATGAAAGGAGCATTGTAGTTGGTCAAATCTGGAACTTACTAGGTGTGTTGATTATTTAGTACAGGCTCATATATTACCACTGTGCAAGCAGAAACCTGTAAGTGCATGGTGCTTGAACTGAGATTTATGATACATCTTACTAAGACCACAGATATATAAACATAATTTAAACACCTAGCAGTTTAAAAGGAGGATTTCTTTATATCTCTTGAGATGATCTCTTTGTTTCCAGGAATACTGCTCCTCTTTAAGGTGACCACTTTGAACAAAGCCTTTCCCTTTTTAAGGTTACGGCATTTCAGAATAGTGCTGTTGTACTTTCATAATGACAGAAGGCACCTGATTTCCTTTTAGTGCTCACATATCATTGGACTTGCCTTTGCTAGCAGAAAGAAAAGGATTAGGGAATGACTTCAGAATTTATGTGTAAAGATTTTTAAAAGATCTCCTGTAAACTTAAGTGAAGTTCTCTTTTTATAGAAATTAGTATACTGGATTTCGTATATTTAATACCTTTTTAGTTTTTAAGCATTTTTGTGTGTGTGTTATATAGACATGTATTTCAAAGACTAGTCAATTACCTTAATTTGTCTGCATAAAGTTAATGAAGATTTTTTGGTCTATGTATTTCATGTAGACTTCTGTGTTAACAGCAGTGTCCTGTGTAAACATTTTTTTTTGTCTCAGTGTGAAACTAATTCTTCCTCGTTCCTTGAGCAGGATAAATCTAGTGAGTTGAAAACCTTTGCATGTTGTATGGAAGTATGAAGTGCTAAAGACAATAATAGGCTTTTACTTATTTGGAAATTTTATTCAGCTTTTGAAAATTCAGTTTGGAGTTGCTGTAATTGTTGCTGGAGTTGCTTGTCCTGGGGTGACTTTGTCATGTTGAATCGTATGCCCATTTGGCTGTTTAGCCCAGAAATAAATTTTGTACCTTTAAGGTTGGATTTGAGAGTGAGGTGGGGGGAGGAGAAGCAGTGGAATGTCTGAGGCAGTTGTTTTCAAAACACAGAGATAGGACTTTCATCATCTCATCCTCCTGGACTGTGTCACTGTGGTGGACAGCGGAAGAGAGCTCTCCTTTGCTTTTAGTTAGTTTTTGGCTAACAAGCAAAGAAGTTCCCTGGAAAGGTGTTTTCCCTTTTTTTTTCTCCCCTGGAATTATTTGAACCTGCTCTGGACTGGGGACCCGGGGGAGCACCAGGAGCTTGCACCTGCACCCACCGGGGCCTGGCCTGGGCAGTGGCATTTTCCAGTGCCGGAGGGACTGAGAACAGACTGAGCCGAACTACCACCACAGGAGAGAGACTTTCTGAATTTGTCATCTCTTCAGAGCAGTGAGAGGTTTCATTGTTTGGTATTGGTTTTTTTTGTGTGTGCTGGGCAGTGTTTTGCCTGTTGAATAAACAGTTTTTTTTCACTTCTCTCTGAGGAAATTTCTTCCCGAACTATATGGGGGAGGGGAGCTTGGGTTTGCTTCCTGGGAGGGGGCGCTTTGGAAGTTTTCTCCTGAATTTGCCCTAAACCAGGACAAACCATTTGTTCTAGAACCTGGACATTTGTCATTGCACTGAGGTACCTAAAAGCAGTCTTGCTAAAGCTTATTAATCAGCATTTCTCTGTAACCTAGTGCTGAATGCTGACCCTGAGCTGTCACCAGGAGTTAGGATGTGCTGTAGTATGAGATGTCCTTCATTTAAAGACACTTATTTTGTTTCTGCCTGGATAAAAGCACATTAAAATGGTTGAAATATGAATTCTAAGGCAGAAAGGCTGGAAAATTAGAGGCCTATACATACTTTAATATTTTGAAAAGGTAGTGGGTTTTTACCTGATTATGCTGGAATCAAAGAGTCTAAGAACAGGGCACTACAGATGCTATGTAACTCCCATGCAACCAGTCAGAATGTGACAGAGTATTTGGTAATCAAAGCAAGGCACTGTATGGTTAGGAAGAAGCTGTTGATTTTTTTTCCCCTGCCTCGTAAAATACATTGTTATGGTATAACCACGGCCAATGACTAAGACACAGAGGCTCCCTTACTACCCCCAGCCACACAGTGGGATGGGAAGGAGGAACAGGAAAAAAACTCCAAAACCATGGGCAAAGATTAATGAAATTAAAATAAAATTTAATGATAATTGTGATGAAAATAATAATAATATTGGATTGAAAAGAAAGTCAACAGAGATAAATAAAACCTAGGAAAGACAAGTGATGCAAAATGCAATTGTTAACCATCTACTGACCAAGGGCCAGACCAGCAGCAATCAGCAGCTCTCAGCCAACTGCCCCCAGTTTATAAACTGGGCATGATTTTCCATGGTAGGAAATACCCCTTTGGCCAGTTTGGCTCAGCTGTCCTGGCTGTGATCCCTCTCAGCTTCTTGTGCACCTTAAGCCTTTGGTTTAGGGTTAGCACTACTTAGCAACAACCAAAACATCAGTGTGTTGTCTACATTATTCTCATACTGAATCCAAACAACAGCACTGAAACAGCAACTAAGAAGAAAATTAACTCTGTTCCAGTCAAAACCAGGACATACACCTTTGAGCCATGCCAGTTATGCAAGTGATAGAGCTGTTTTATATGCATTAGATTTCACAGTTACACAAAGGATGTGTGCAAAAATTAAAATTCTGACAATGTTTCTTGAAAGAGTTAATAAAAATACTAGTGACCAGACTGCAGTGATGTAACATTAGTCTTTCACACCTGTTTCAGATATAATTGTCTTTAGATTATACAGAATATGTTTTAAAAACAATATTATGCTTAAAAGATAACATTGTATTCAGTCTCTTTTACCTGTTGAGGTTGTCAGTCTAAAAAAAATAATCTAGGCCTAAAAAAGAGTAAAGGGTTTTTTGAAAATTTATGTAGTCTTTTAGAAAATGCTGATTATAATTTCACATCTGTCTTTTCCTGCTGTGTAGCTTTTCAGATTAATTTTTCATGTTTGGTAAGTACAGATAATCATGCCATGTTGCAGAATTTCTTTTCACACCAGTTTCCTATGCATAAATACCACAGTGCCATCTCTACAGCAGCATTTGAGCATTCAAATTCTGTGCATTAATGCTAGGAAATTTTTTTCATTGTCTGGGTGAGACCAGTCTTGTCAAGATATCAAAATTACTAATATTTTTTAGTTAAAATGCTGACTAATATATCAAAAAAATATACAGTAAGTTATTATGTTATGAAATTTCACAGAAACTTTGGTCATAAAATTGTTTAAAATTGAAGACAGAGGCAAACAAAGCACATAGAAGTGTAATGGATTCATAAAATTAGAGAAAAAAATTGGGAAGGAGAGGTTTTGGAGTAGATGGAGAATGGAAATTATTCATAAAATGATGCAGGGCACACTAAGGAGGCATATTGTAGTTTGTGATCATGACAGATCTCACTGGCCTTCAGAATGTGACAATCATTAAGAGATATTGAAAATAAAGATTTCAAGATGCATTTCTTGTTGCAAATACATTACTTATGGATACTGATTAGAGGTAAGAAAACAAAAATAAGCATGCGGATAAATGCAATATTTAACATTTTGCATATACTTTCACAAAATAAATCATAACTTACTTACCTTTGTATTGGCCTAGATTTTGTTATTTTTTCTCTTAAACCTGTGACAGGTTGTGCTACATGACTGTTATCTAGTGAATTATCCCATTGTCAGAAAAATTTATTTATTTACTATTTTTAAAACCTCCTTGTTGAAGCCTTCTTTCAAAAAGCCTGGCTCCAGACACTGACATTGAAAGCAGTGAGGAACAAACTTGGTTTATCACTTCACATACCATGCTGGGCTAACCTTGATTCTAGACAGAGCATGAGAAGATCTAGAAACCAGGGCTTTCATCTATATAAATAAATATATTTGATCTGGGGGAGATTATGTAAGAAAAATAGAGACTTCTCAGAGCTATTTGAGAGAGAATTTCCTGAATAGCCTGAAAACTGCTTCAACTAAAAGGAGGGAATGGAATCTGAAGGCAGTGTTTGTAGAAGCCAGAGAAACAGGAGTTTTCAGCCATCCAAGTAGAGGATACAAGTGGAAAAAAGGGAAATATAAAAACACAGCACTGCCTTCTAAAACTAAAATAGTGGCAGTTCCTCCTGCTTTGGTGCTCAAATGTTCCTTGTAAGGTACTTAAATTGATATGGAATCACACCTTGGTTTTGGACTCAGTTTGAATACAAAGTCTTACTTGTAACTTTTAATAGAAAATATTCATCACTTTGTTTTACATCAGTTTTAGAATTATATATATGGTCTGAAATAGTTTTGTTGAAAATTTCAGGAGCAATTGAGGTAGCAGAATCCCTTTTTGAACTGGTGTGAAGAACCTGAAGTTGTGACTTCCAGTTTGTTTGTGTACTTGGAGAGGGTTTGCCTCATACCTCCTTTTTGTGATGTCAAGCCTATAAGACTCCATGAGCAGCACACATCCGTTAGTAATGAATATGGCATTGAGCTACATGCAGGGTGTACAGCTAAATGAAAAAATGTCAGCAGGACTTCTACATTTTTTTAAGCATGTCATGAACCATAAGTCTAAGAGGCAGCAGTGTATGGTGTGACATTCCTAGTGGGGACAATGTTTAGAGGTGGTGTCTCTGCTGGGTATCTTCATCCAGATAAGGGAATTTTGGTTCAAGAACTTTACTCCACATGTTCTAGACACCGAATTTGGCAGTATTTAACTTTGATTTATTCATTATTTAGCACCACTTTACTGGGTACCTTTTAAAAAATTATTAGAAATCAAGTGCCATTATTAATGCTTTTCAAGTCAGAAAAGAGGTGTCTTAATTCATTTGTACTCATCATCTGACATCAAAAATTGTACTAAAGTAGACTTTCCTTGATTAGTAAGTAAGCCTTGAATGATGCTGGAGTCACAATCCTGGTGTGACACTTCTTTTAATTCAGGTAACTGCTATAATATTATAGTAATAATACTTATTAGCAGTAAGAATGATACACATAGAAAAGGCAAAAGTAAATGTTTGTTTCCTTGGCAAATTCATACTATGTCATAGTTAAACATTCTTCACCAGTATGTTACCCATATCTCTTAAGTTCTCTACCACTGAAATTCACAACTGTCCTCAACAGCGTATGTCCATGCCATATGTATAAAATCTACTGTGAGAAAAGAAAATTGTTTTCTTGGAAAACTGTGGCACTTCTAATTAAAAAGGTGACTGTCCTTTATCAAATTAGTTTGCAACAGGGCATGGAGAATTTGATAGGTAACTGGAAGAAAAGTTAGAAGATTAAGACACCTGAGAGATAGGATAGGGACATATTCATATGTAGGAGGTACTTAGTGTTGGATTTATTTTGAGTCATACTGCAATTTTAGTTTGTAGATTACTTGCATTGCCAGAATCCTAAATAAGTGCTTACTTCATAACTGTCTGCATGATTTTTAGCTGCAGGCCTGGGTTCTACTAGGATAAATACATGTATTTTTTAAAATCAAATAATAAAATATGACATTCATGCATGGGATAATTTAAATAAAACCCACCTTTCCCTCCCCCCTAATGGCAATTGCATATTTAGAAGGTAATCTAATTCTGCGAAAGGAATCAGGTCTTTTGTTTTTGTTTTTCAGTCATGAACAACCTGAGCAGTCTCAATTTAAAATACCAGACATTTAAATTTACAAAGAAGTATGGATGTTCACAAAGGCCCCGTGTATCAGAAAATTATGTTATTTTCAATCTCAAAGCATCTCTAGGACAACTCCCCTCAAATTTCCTTTAAGATTACCTTGAATATAAT
>VZTT01055198.1:0-25823 GCA_013400855.1 Buphagus erythrorhynchus
AAAAAAAAAAAAAGCCACCAAGAAAGTGCAGAGGGATGGGCCAACAAGCCCTTCAGCCCTTTTGTAGAGCACCTGTACTGTGATCCAGACCGATTCTTCTGAGTACTGAATCCTTACAGAGCAACAACCACTGTCTTTATCAAGATCCTACTCACCTCCTGAGCACCAGCTCAGGAAGGCTGCTAATATTTTATCCCTGACTGGCAGGACGAGGAGGAATCTCACCCACTCTCAGTGGAAGGCCAAGTCCAACAACACGACTAGTACAGACAAAAATTACAACTTACTTAGATTTCTACTGTCAAAACACAGCAACCCCCAGCCAGCCTTCTTCCCCTCTGGTTGAAGATAACTTCCCACAAGCAGATGGTGACAGGCATGAGGATTAGACATGCTTTCCCTGATGTACACTGTTCCTGCCCGCTTCTCTAAAATTGAATGCTTGCCTCTATAACACAGAGCACCTGGACTTGAGCTTCCCATATCCTGGAGGAAAGAGTAACTTGAATGGCAGGTCACTGTGACCCTCTTAATTCAAGACTACATCTTTTCCTGATGCTAAAAAATGCCATCTGGGACACCTCCACAGGCTTTGGATATGCCAAATGCCAACTGCAGGAAATCTGAAATACACCACCAGTAACACAGACAAATCACTGATTTCTCTACCTCATCCAACCATATACACACCTGAGCAGCCTTCTCAGATGATGTCTTACAGTGGATACTTGGGGGAAAAAAGCTATCAAACTGCCACCACAGGAAACTAGACAGTAAATCCATGAACATCTATATTGCTCAGCTCCAGACAACCCACCATTGATTGATTTACAGTGCCATTTAGGTTATTGCTCTTGGAATACTATTTTCCCCTTACTTTGCCAATTTGAACAACAGATACTCATTTCAATGTTTCTTCTTTTTCTCAGTTCATCTCAGCTCTTTGCATTTAACCATTTTCCTATTGTGATAATACAGACTCTATTCCCAGTGAAAAATGTGTTTGCAGTGGTTAACTTGTTATGTGTTGCCTGATCTTCCCTCTGCAGGCCTTCTTTGGATACAGAGAAAAAGGCTACCCAGGAACAGCTGGTACTTAGAATACATTGTATTTTCTCTTCTGTAATTTCATTTCTCAGCTCCTGATAATTTTTAAGGAGGACACAATTTGTGATGCCACACAACAAAGGTTGGCTTGGTTTGTTGTTTTGGGTTTGTTTTTTTTCCCTTCACCTAGGGCTTCAGTTTATTATCCCATTGTCTATCCTGGGTCATCAGAAATGTTTTCTTTTCTTTTCAAATAATTAAACAGCAGCATCATTCACTGCTTTGGATTTTCACATCTCTTGTTCTCTCTCTCATCTTTTATATCAACATTTCCTAAACAAAACATTGAAAACCAAACATTGGCAGGACACATTTAGCCAGAAATTTGTACTCTATAAATAAAGCTTTGAGGACTTAATGACTATTAAATTATTTGTTAGGTAACTCCAGCAGAAACAGTCTAGTATAGAGCAAACAACAGCTCCCCGGGAGCATATGTAACTCCAAAAGGGCTTTGCTACTTTAGGGCAGTCTGAAGAGCAAAGCGTTTTAGGAAATAAAAAAACTGGAGTGAAAGTGAAACTAAAGAAATGTGTTGTCCAAGCCAAAACAAGGCCAAAAAAAATAAGGAAAAAGCACCCCTGAGAGCTGGCTGCTCTTTCAATGCTCTTTGCAATTCCACAGCCCTCTGCTGCAGCAGCTCCTGCAAGCATGGGCAGATGAGGAATATCCCCAGCATGCAGCCCCAGATCTTGGGGATTCATCCCAAAGAAAAGGAGAAGCAACCTGAGCTGAAACCTTCCAGAAGCCACACACTCCACTGGAAAACCGTGGGATACCTGTATCTCTGTGGGAGAACCTTGCCTGTCACATATGCAGTAACGTGCTCCAGCAGAAGGTGTCCCTGCCCATGGCAGGGGGCTAGCATGAGATGACTTTCAAGGACCCAAAGCACTCTGTGATTCCATGATATTGAGAGTCGCTCCCCACACTCAGCAATCACTAAGCTGTGCCTTTATGTGAGGCAGCACCAGGAAGTTAAGATGAGAAACCTGCCCACAAGACCTGTTGCTGAAACCACCTATTTAAATACCTCTCATGGTTACCTCCAGCAGCAGTCCCTAGCGAAGGCTGCAGCCAACAACCCACATCCAAGCTCCTCTCCACAGGAAGGAGGCAATGTGGTGAGCAGGAGTTGAAAGCCAAGGAGTGCCTGGTGCCTGGTGCTCTGGAAGCACTGGGAAGGGCAGGCAGTGGAACCTCAGGAGCACTGACCTGCAAGAACAGCCATGAGGACCAAGGTGTCACATAGAAGAGATGAAATCTCCAACTGGCCTCAGCTGCTCCTGGCTCCCAGCAAGAAAAATAAAACCAAGGCATATCAGCCTAAGACTAATAGAAATTAAGGCACTGTATGAAATAAAAATGTGCAGAAACAATATCTTCTGCCTTAAAAACTAATAAACTCAGACTCCACCTCAGCATTTGTGTAGCAACAGGAGATGACTGTCCTGAGACAACATCCTGCTCTGTGTGCTTTAGGGCTCAAGCCTGATGGAGTATTGACAGATATTTGGGACAGCATGTTCTGGTGGAGCCTTTTAGCAAAATATGAGTGCTGTCAAAGGGCAGGCTTTCATTTTATGCTTGTACAACTCCAGAATAAAATATTGCCTTTGGAGAATCTCACATATCATCTGATTAGTACAAACACATGAGCACTACTTCCATTTCTCAAAGCCTTGAACTTTTGGCTATGTTTTCCCCCACACGTGTGGTCCCACCTCAAAGCTCTCATCCGTCCTCACCAAGGGATGGGACATGCTCCAGGCACCTACCAGCTCATCCTCTGAGGCCAGAGCATTCTCTTACCAAGCTCTGCAGTGGAACAGGCAAAGGTGCTCTCCAGGGCATGATGTCTTCATGCACAGCCTTGCTTGTGGTGGGAAATGCAGCCTGGGGCACTGACATCCTTTGTTTCTCCCCTGCAGCAGCGGCAGGTCAATCCATGTTCAAGCACTGGTGGTATCCCTAGACCTAAAGTGTAACTATTCCAGGTGCCCTATCCATGATAGGGACAGAGCAGTGAGGACACCAAGGCAGCAGAAGCTGAGGGACACCGTATTCCTATCCCTCAAGACAACATCTTCTGGCCTTTTCTTTCTCCTTTCCCACCTATCTTACTTAGTGAGGTTAAATTCCAAGACTCCTCACTGAGCTGCTGGGGAGATTCCAAGGGATATTAACTGCTGCTTGAAATGACTTCAAAGGGCCTTTTTTCCATCTCGTATTAATAGCCGGAATGAGGAAATTGGTTTGGATTTCATACTTACATCTGCTCCCCAAGTCTCTGCGCATTTCAAAACCTCATCTTAACCCCAGCCTCCTGCTATTAAGGGCTTCTACTCCATAGAGGCACTCACACCCATCCCCTTCCACTTCCCCACAGATCTGCAGCCCTGCGTTCCAATTGGCAGCCAGAGGTACCAGAAATAACCACAAGAAAGGCTGCCATGAAACCTCCAGCCAAGTTTTGAAAATCCAGGCACTTGACACAAGCCTCTATGCTTAGAGGGCTTCAGCTGAAGGCAACCTGAACTCGGGCTCAAAAGGTTTGTGTACCAGGGATCAAATATCAAAAAAATGTAAATGCAATTACCTCTTTTTTCCCCCATAAAAGCATGCAGGATAACAGTTGTTCTACAAGGCTGTTAGTACATACTTGTAACAGTCTGCTGCTGCTCCTGCCCCTCCAGTACTAGCTAATGGCTGGTTTTCATTCCTAAGTGGTTCCCCCAGCCCCCCCCCCCTCGCCAAAGTCTATGCTACAGTGATTTTGGAAACTGGGTCAAAATGCAATTACTACATTCCCATGCTCTGGGGTGGGGAAAGAAAATAAAAGGAGGAAGAACGGCAAGAAGCAATGGCATTGGGAGCGAGCCAGCGCTGTGCTCCCCTCCCTCTCTCTCACCTGTGTCGCAGCCCCGAGGGCTCCCACAGCCGCTCTTGTTTCCCAGCACAGGCAGCAGGGAAGTCCCAAGGCAGGGCCTCCTGGGCTGACCCTGGCCACCCCTGCCTGCTCTCACAGCTGTGCTGGAGGTCGGGAGCAGGTGGAAGATGCAGCTGGGGATAGGGAAAAGACCCTGAGCCAGGCACAAACCCCTGCAGACAAGAAGCCATCTGTGCCCTGTGAATCCTGGGGAAAGCTGTAGCATCCAGATCAACTCCCCAAAGCTCTCCCCCAGGATGTCATTCCCACCTTTCCCCCTACTGTAGCACAAGCAATATATCCCAGTACTTCCGTTCCCCTGCTCCATTGCAAACATGTTCCACGGGAGAAGGAAAATATTTATGTTTAGACATGCCCTTACTATTGTCACACTTAGAGCACAATCTATCTATCATACCTTATCAAATTGCACATCTTCAGCATGCAGATGGTTTGTGACGACACATTTATGAGGCTTTCCAGTATGGAAAAGGAATGACTCAAACACTTATTTATGCCATGTCTTCCCAACTAGGTCTTTCTGAGAAACACAGAGCCCATTATACACATCCCCTGCCTTCCTCTGTCCCTAATTGTTCCTTGTACACACAGTTGTCACAAACCAATTCCCTTTGCTGCTCCTCTCTTTGGCTTTGTTTTCCGCAGTTCTCAGAATATCAGCTCCAACTCTGCAGCATTTGCTGGCTCTGCTCCCAATTAATAACTGCAGGTTAGAGTTGGGTCGTTATGGCTGCAGATTAATGCTGTAAAACATTCAACAACTTCTGAGAGACACACAACCTTTCTCTTCCTAACACGGAACGGGGTTTATCTTGCTATCCCAGTGTTCCAGGGAGATGTTATACCACTTATCTGAATGACTTAAAGAGATGAAAAAGTTGGCTCCACAAGAACACCTGCTGCTGACAACAAGCCACAACGCTGATGTTATCCGAGAAGTAACTGTATATGCTAGTACAGGCTAGACAGATCACACATAGGATAAAAAAAAAATGAATTTTCATGAAATCACTCTGTCTTCATGCACATACCAGCAATTAAGCAAGCAGGAACATACAGTAAAATGACAGGTTTGCACTGGATATCTGAATTCTTTCAGACTTGTTGCAAGGCACAGAACTGTGAAAACCCCAGAGCTGGCTTTCTGAGGACTCTTCAGTTCCTAAATGCTCCAGAAAGCTCTCCTGTTACAATAACAGAACTGGTGCAAAAGACCTTGCACCTGAGAAGAGTCTTATACAGGTCATGACCTGTATCAACAGGAAAAACTTGGTGAAATACCAAGTCTGGCACAGAGAGGAAAGGCAGAGCTACGATTTCAGACCGGAGATCATTGCACCCCTCCCGATCAATTCTGCCTCTCAGTGTCTCATCCATCCCAAACCAGACTGCCCAGACCTACCTCCAGTCCTTCCACAGATCCAGCTGTCCCATGGGTTCCTTGAGCAGGAGAACCAATGGCTCGCAGCAGCTGGCCGTCCACATTTGCTCCAGTTCAGAGAGGCAGAGCCCAGCAAACGCTGTCCCACCTGAACAGACACTCCAGCTCCAGGCCTGTATGACATTTACCATAACCCACTTTTTCCCACCCCTCTGCCCCCCCAGTGAAAGGGATCAAAATAGTTTCCCCCCTGTGACATTTTGCTTCATTTGCCTGACAGGCTGTGAGGGCGTCCCCATTAAAGCCTCTGAAAGCCAAGCAAGAGCAGCAGTGCCTGGCACCATCAGGGTGAGCCCCCAGGTGGGGGACACCCCGTGAACACCCAACCTTTCTGCTGCCGGCACAGAGGGCATGGGGTGCAGGACAAACTGCAGTATCCCACTGCTACAATGTGCTCTGCAGATACCACAGGTGAAAGGCGAGCTCCTTGCCCAGTGACGCTGTAAGTAATACGTGTTGGCTGCCTGTCTGTGGGCCAAACTGCCCATCTTGGGGCTGCCCTGAGCACCTGACCCTTCACCCCCTCACCTCAGCCCATCCCTCCCCTCACGTGTTTTTCCTGGAAACGTGGTCCCTCCACAAGGCAGCCCCACGTCCTGCTGTGTGCCTTCCCTGCACTGCTGCCGTGGGACCCCACCTCAGGACAGCATGTGTGGACGTGAGGACATGGCACAACTGCAATCTCGAGTTTCAGCTCCAGGCTGCCAACAAGCAGAAGCAATAACAACAAGGGAAAGCTGCATCCAGTTCCAGATGAAGGCCAGATAACACCTGCTACCAAAAAGAAAGAGCTGGCATTGGAGCCAGGATGTACATTTTCTTGGTGCACAGAAACACTGAAGGCATTGGAGAACTGTGGTTCAGCAGTGGACTCCACAGTGCTCCTCCCTTATGTCACTTGGGTTACTCTTCATTGCACCTACACCTGCCTTCATCCTGGTTCTGAACCCATAAGCAAGGGCTTGACTACTCATTCAAAAATGCAAGATATGCCTCCACAAAACACTTATCTCAGACACTAAGAAGGGTAAAATGTTCTAATTATATTAATTCTCCACAGCAACCTGACTTGGAGTACAGAGTACGCATTACTTCCAGTTCTACCTAAACCCATCACGTACCTTACTCAGCAGTCACAAGCAAACAGAGCATGTGTCTCCCTTTTCAAGGCAAGCACATGAGATAAAATACCAAACCCAAAAGCCATTCCCAAGGAAATCCCTTTCCCCCTCCATCTCAGACACTGCAAGTGTCTGGAAAGGAATGAACTGGCAGCATGGATCAGCTCAGGTCACATATGGCTGAAGCACTGGTTTTTGCCTTTCCCTTTGAAGTCTTGCAGCAGGTGTAGCTGTGGTAACTCTGCAGTGTTTGGCTACTCCTGCTCAACACTTGCCAGCACCCTGCTTTGTCCCAGAGCCTGCTGAGCTGCACAAAGAGGCTCACAGCCTCTGCTCCCAAATGCTTGGGATGAAAGCGGACCAGGCACATGGGGAGATGCTCTCACCTGCGATGAACAGGTACAAAGAGGAATGGACTTATTCATCTACCATCTCCAGCATGGAAAAAACAAAACCAGTTTAACTCCACTCCCGTGCCTTCCCCATTCCCTTCTCATTCCAATGCACCTCTAGGCAATGGAAACTCATTATTAGCCTCCAGTTAAGCCTCAGAAGAGATTTTCCTTTCTCAGTTAACTCTTCACAACACCCACATTTTCCTGCTACCTTTTTGCTAGGACTTCTGAGAAACAAGTCTGAAAATGTCTTAAAACATTATTGATTTAAGGAATGGTACTAAGTGATAGAAATGAGAATGGAAAGAAATTCTAAAAATAAGATTCAGATCAGCACATTAAGTGTACAGTGCAGGAAACTTAGCCGGGTTTTTGCCCCTGAGTTATCCAAGGACACTGTCCACAGGAAGATGTATTCTGATGTTTAGGATTCAGGTTTAGGAAGCAGAAACACGGCAGTGTTTTCATACCTGGTCCAAAGGAAGTCAGTACTACCAAGTTACCTGGGAACACACAAGTCTGATACACCTGAACAGGTAATCACAGCCTGACAATGAGCCCATCAGGTTATTCTGTTTTGGTTTTGTTTTTTTTTTTTTCCTTTGGAAAGCCGGATTGTCCCACCCTTACATTAACTTCTATTTGGGAACAAAGCCAAAGCAATCCTGCTCCTAGGAGAAGAATACCTAATGAAGAACTGAATCCTGTTCAATTCAAAGGCACAAGGTAGAAGAAAAAGAATGAAAAGACACAGAAAAAGCACACAGCAGAGTAACCAGCGTTCTCTCTTTTAAGGCTTAAGGATTTCAGTACATCGGAAAGAACTTACTGTTGATGTCATTAAAAGTCTGCTTGGAAGGGGCAATATTCCGAATTCAGGGTGCAGCCATTGCAGAAACCAGGAGAATTTCAAATTCTTCAGCTCCATGGAAATTAATACCAGGTAGGGGAGGGTGATTTATAACAAACCAAGCTTGTTTTAACTGCCTGTTATGATGCACATTTCTTGCTTCTACAGCTAGCACAGCTGTCAGACAAGTCATGGGTCATACTAAAACACACTGTGGTACTGAACACTTCAGATGCACTCTTAAAGGTAAGTTGCAGAAGGAGATGCAAAGGTTAAGTGAAAGCCAATTCCTTCTCTGGAGAGCCTGCTTCCAGCACAGGACATACAAAACCTGTCCCTGCTCAGCAGGGCACACGCCAGGGAGCCAGTGCAGAGCTGTAACAGGAATACACCCCAGAGGGGGCAGCTGATCACCAGGACCCTAAGCCTGAGCAATGCCAGACTCTACTCATTGCTCTGTGTCCCATTCTGTGCTCCTTTATCCAAGGCCCTCTTTGGAAAGAGAAGCCTGGCCCCAACCCTCTTGACACCCATCCTCCAGGCACTTGTATGCACTAATTCAATTCCCTCTCAGTTTGCACCACCCCATCCTGCCAAGCCCCTGGACATCCTACCAGAGAGTTTTGGATCTCTTCCACAGCAATGACAGGCAGACACATCCCTGCTCAGGCCAGTTAAATCCCCAGCTCTCACCACTTGTCTGTATGGCCTACTAAATCCATACTGAAAACATGAAGAAGCACAAGATGCTCTTGGAAAAGACACAGTTCAGTCCCAAACATGTTTGTTTATAAGTATTTCAGAAAGAAAACAAAATAAATCTCTTATATCTGTTGGAGTTGTTGAGGCAGCATTGAAAATACTTTTAAAATACACTATTCCTTCCATTTGTTAAAAACTTAGTAGTTTATATGGATCCTGTCCACAAGTCTGAATACCTGCTGAACATACTTCCTTCACCTGATTTTTGGTCAGTATTGAGGGAAGGCTCTAAAGAGGACTCTAGCCACTCGTCCGGCACTTCAGGTCTGTCTCTCATGGGTTCTGAGATTTAGCAATTCTTTATCTAGCACTTACTTATTGTTACTTTCTGCCTTTTGCTGATCCTCTTCTTAGTGAATTGATGTTTTTTCACTTGTATCTACTTGTATTGGTTCCTTATTGGTGGGTTAAGCCTGTAAGGAGAGGCAACTCCTTCCACAGCGTTCTCCCTAGATTGTCTTAACTCAAGACAAGCCCCAAAATGAACACTGGTGAGGAAAGGAGGGGAAAAAAAATAAATAAATTGAAAGAAGAACACTTTTGCTCCTGTCTGTAAAATGAGGATCCTAAAGCAAGATCCTAAAATCCTCTTAGAAGGCATTTTGAGAATCAAAGAAGAAAGGAATTAATTTATTTCTATTATTAACTTGCCTCTTGATTGATTTGCCAGTGAGACCAGGGTTAAAGGCTCTGACTTGAATTTCAGAAAACACCACTGACTCACCCAGAACCCTGCTTGAGTTTCTTAAACTTCTCCATGCTTTCATCTCCACAAAGAGAAGCCAGGAGAGCTTCCTTCTCAGAAAGCCTGAAAACTGATAAACACAACAGCCCTTGCAGTGGAGGGAGAGCACTCCAGCCCTGCGCTTCAGCCATTCCAGAGGGAGCGCTGAGCACGGCCTTGAAGGGCCAAGAAAAGGTCCTGGAAAACTTGGCCCAATTGACCCATTTACAAGTTCAACGCTTTCAAGATGAGAGCTCATTTTAATTTTGAGAATTTTCCTATTAACAACAACAAATCATCCGGCTCTTCAGTTACAAAATTATTTCTTTTACTATTTCCTTTGTGATGGAGGAAATCCAGGAAGAAGAGACATGGGAGACTTACAGCTAACCCTATCTCCATACATCCTGTCCAACACCTGCCTCACAGGAATACCACCACTCATTCCTGTTGCTAATGCTACAGGAGGCACGGCATGGACACATTGTTTAAGCAGGTCATTAATGTAACAGTTTCCTAAGAATGATTGCACATTCAGGATACAGAGTGGATATTTGATATGGTTCCTACTCTTGTGTGGCCGGGAATTTCATCAGAAATTCCTGCTTTGTTAGCTGCCTCACCAAGTTCTCAAATATCAGCAGAATACTTACAGGTCCATGTATTCCAATACTTCTTTGTGCTTTATGGTTTGGGACCCATATCTACATGCTGCAGAGATACATGTCCCTGCCAATGGCAGGGGCTTGGAACCAGGTGAGTTTTAAGGTCCATCCAACCCAAACCATTCCAGGATTCTATGGTGTTGGTTGCAAAGCACTCATCTCACAGTGTGTGCATCGCTCACTTAAAATTTCTTGCAGGGGTTGCTGCAGGATCTAATTAAAAGTGATTATAATTAGCTCTGTAGTATTTCCCCTCACACTTTTGCATGAATAATCAACTGAAGACGCCAAAACTCAAAACACAGGGGGATTTATCTGGGATGCAAAGACATTAAAAAAGGCTCCTTCCTCTCAGAGCTGACACCCCGTTGTCACATTTGTACAAGTGCCACCGGAAGCCTGTAAAATGTTACGTGCCATGAATGTCACAGGCTGAAGTAGCCCAGCCTCAGAAAATAGGGTTCATTTGTCTGAAGCCAAGGAACTTGACCACAGCTTCTTTCTGCCCTGCTGTGCATTATTAAAAGGTCACCAAAAACAACAGCTCTCAAATGGTCTCCACAGTTCTTTTTAACAGGATCTTTCTCCTCCTTCCTGTATTGAAAAGCAGGGAAGTTTTTAATTCAATTTAGTGAACATTATCTCCAAGTCAGAGCTGGCACCCAGTGAAATCAGCAAGGGAATCTATTTCTCTTGAAATCACTTGAAATTCTTTGCTAACTCAGACAAACACCAGGTTGAAAAACCTGCCGAAACTTTTCCTTACTCATCAACAAAAGAGTTGACAGTACTCCATCCTCCCTCCCTTTGAGTGGTCAGACATTTCCCATGGCCATTTAACAGCTTGCTGGAAAATCCCCCCGCTTCTGCCAACCTGCCAGATTCTCTCTTTGATGACCTCGAGAGCACAGAGCAAAGTTAAACTTTTTACAAGAGCACTTTTCCTGGGTGGGATGGAGTAATGTGCCTCTGGAAGAAGAATAGGCTGCTGCCAACGCAGGAATGCTGCTGCAGGCATGAGTGGTTTATCTTCTGTTTGATCTCTTCTGCTAAGGGATGACGAGAATGGACTTAATAAATCTGCATAAACACATGAAAGAAGCACGAGTCTGGGGTGATTTGGTAAGCAAAGACAACTCTATGTTATGAGCCTGGATGCTCTGACACGTGGAACATTGATGTTATAAAAAGCATCATTACAAAGGCAGCAGTCATTCTTTTAAGATGAAGAAGCTCCTAACTAAGCAACAAGATGGAACAAGGTAAGAAAAATTATTCAAATTCTTAAATATTTCCCATTATTTTTTTGGTAGAAATATTTTCTGATTCCTTGGCATGAAAAGAAGAAGAAATCCTTCTAAGATATCATGACATCAGACTAAAGTACCAGGCAGGGAGCTTCCTACAAGAACTTTCACCAGTGTTTAACTCTGTTAAAACTCTGCCTACATGGCTTCAACGCTGTTTTCCAGCCTCAGCTCTCCACCCCTCCCCATGTCTCTACTAGTGCCACAATTACTTCCATCCCCTATCACTACACCTCACTTGATCTCTTTGATGAGTTATGCAATGTTTATCCACCATTTGATCCTCTCAGATTGTTTCATAGCAACAGACAACAGTTTATGGAGGATATTGTGTGAAAATTCTCCAGCAGAACATGCCTATGAGTCCTGCTGCTTTCTTGGATAATGTTATGGTCTTTGGAACAATAATGCTGGTCAACAAGTTACCTTAATTTTATGCTAAAATTAGAGCAGTTGAACATGATTTATTTTGAGTCCACTGGTTTTAGTGAATACAAGGAAGCAGAGAGAATGTGTCCCCTGCACTGCAACCCCATACAACTTCATCCATGACACTTGCAAATCAGAGCAGTGGGAGCAGAAAACACTGCATGGCAACTACACCAAGGAAAACTTCCATGTGCCCACCACATTCCTTGAACTGAATACCTTTAGTAAATGTGAGACCCAAAATCTTGGGACTTGGATTCAAAAGAGTTTCGCAGAGTCATTAAGAAAACCATGTTCAAAGATCCCCGGTGTAGTAGGGGAAAAGACAAAACCTAATTCTTCCAGCCATGTCCCACAGTGTTGCAGTTTTGGCAGCTGCTGCCTGAGCTCCCTCCTGTCCCCCACAACAGGAAGCAAGCAGAGCAACTCAGGCATTTCTTACCATATCAGGCAGGCAGGTAAAAAGCTTAAGTGATGTTTAGCATCCACATTTATTTTGTGATCAAGCATTCCTCAAGTGCCAAAACAACGGCCTTAGGTTTTATACAGAGAAGTGCCTAAAAGTACAAAAGTGTCCAGACTTTGCAGTTTTCTAACCTTTCCTGGTAAAGCCCCACCAACTGCTAAACACCATATTCCCTCTCCCTTGGCAACTGAACCATGTCCTTGATAATCCTTACATGAGTCCCTGCTTACAGAAGGGTCCCCAGATCTTTCCTGCAGGCTCCAGGAGAGATCCTGAACTTAGACTTTGTAATCCAGTGTCTTTCTCCCTTACTCTGTAAGGGCTTGCTTAAGTCTGGCCTCTATGATGTCTCTCTTTTCCAATTTACACATCCTCAGTCATTTTCTCATGTCCAACAAGAGAAGTGAAGGCTTTGCAATATAAGAGTTTGCCAGTACATTAAAATTTCCTGCTGCTACTTAATCTGACTGATTTGAATAGGTCATTGACTTCTATATTTATATTGTATTTCAAATGAAAATGCAGTGCTCTCAAATGATTTTCAAATTAGTTACTAATATTTTAAAACAGAAGGGCCCAAATATACAGAACAAACAGGCACAGACATGTTCACCCATTTAGTTTTGCAAAGCACACTTTCTTCACAGGTTAAGGCCACCCATGAGATTCCTGATTTGTTCTCAATATGAATTGGCACACAAAGTAAAAAAAATGCACTCCTGAGCATCTTACAAATAGTTTGATAGATTCCTATGTCCACTGATTGATTGTGATATTTTATAATACGGAATTATCCTCCCAAAATTAGATTTTACACCATCAATATTGACAATTTAATTCCTTGCAAAGAAACAAAGGGTGAAACTGTCCTTTCTGGCAACAGTATAATCTTAGATAAGGAATATCCCCGTCCATCTTCCGTTCTAAGATCTCATGCCATCAGCACACAAAGGGGAAGGAAAGGTACGAACTGTTCAGATACATCAACTCCTTTTTACGGGAGAAGCCCTGGAGCTTCCGACCATGTAAATAAATACCTGACTGTTATAGAAGAGCAAGGACCAGAAACAGGTTGTCTGACACATTCCAAAAATAAACACGGCTGTTCCATCCCCATTATCAGATGTATCTGATCCGAGTCTCAGCAGGGGCCACATGTCTGAGCAAGCAACATCACGTCTCAGGATGGCAAAGCTCTCGTGACCTTTATTGTTATTACTGTTATCAAGGACATCACAAAACGCTCTTCCTTGCAAGTGCACTTTGGCTCTGATTTTCTGCTGGAGGAAGGATTCCATTTTTCCTTCTAACTGTTTATTGTTGTAGGGATCAGTGCTTTTAAGGTGTTTCATGTCACAGTTTTTCACACAGAAATAGATACTGACTCACTGGAAGAAGACAAAAGCTAAGGAATTTGAATTCCTAGCTATGTCTCCACCACCACAGGCTAGAGATGTGGAATTCTAAGCCCTGGAAAGACTTGTTTTTCACTTAACAGTTACTCTGACCACATTTGGTCCTTCCAACCAATAAAAGCAGAGAAACAAGGGGAACTTGATTCTCTGCTGGAAAGAGCAGAAACTTAGTTCCAGTGCTAAGGATCTGTTGACTGTCTTGCCTCTCCCATTAGAAGGCTTCACTCTAAACTCCCAGAACAGCTCCTAAGAGACAGGCTCTCTAAACAAGAAAGCAATTTTTACAAGGGCAACACAGGAATGACAGACAAGGGGACATGGCTTTAAACAGACACAGGGGAGGTTTAGATATTATGAAGAAGCTGTTCCCTGTGAGGGTGGTGAGGCCCTGGTTGCCCAGAGAAGCTGCTGCCCCATCCCTGGATGCGTCCAAGGCCAGTTTGGATGGGGCTTGGAGCAATCTGGGCTAGTGGAAGTTGTCCCTGCCTGTGGGAGGGCGTGGAGCAAGATGTGCTTTAAGGTCCCTTCCAGCTGAAACGAGTCTGGGTGGCTATTCCCACCATGACTCTGGGACTGTAAGACATGAAACCAGAGACAGGATGGGCTGTCTGAGGGAGGGTGTGTGGCCTCCCAGTTACCCCCAGCCTGGGGGCTGCCCCCTCTGCCGTGCAGCATGACCACTGCCTTGAGCCCCAGCTGCAGACCCAGGTCTGGGTCAGGTCAGGTGTTTCTGTGCAAAGCGTGTGCTGACAAATCCAACCCTGTAGGGAGCACCAAGCTGGTCTGCATTGCCTTAAAACCTTATTTCCATGTTCCACAAGTAACAGAGTGTCACAGATGGGTTTTAAGCTGTTTTCCTAGATCTACTTTATGTTATTTTCCATTAAATGGTACTAAAGGATGTGTAAAAGGACAGGATGTAATAGGCCTTAAATATTTATTTGTATTTATTACATACCTCAGGCCTCCGACACAATATGTGCCAGCATCTCCATTCAATGCCAAACATTGTCAACATTCCAACAGGAAGAGTTTATACCTACCTCAAGTTACTAAATCAAAATTACCACATTAGCCTATAGATTTCTTTTTAGTTTAAAAGGGCTTTAGAACACTGTGCAAGGAAGAGAATTTTCCTATTGCTAAGCTGGGGAGTTTATCTACTAAANCTCAAAACCAGGCAGTGCTGATGTCTTCATCATCTAAGTAGATTCAAAACTAACTTTGGGCAGAGTTAAAAACAGAAAGCAAAATTAGCCATTAGCATGGAAAGTCACTTTCACTGCTTTATTTTTATATTCTGTCTCTACATTTTTGGGCTGCAACTTCATATTAGAAGATATCAGCTGCTGAGAATCAAACTTTGGCACAGCACTCTGTCCTTCCTAAGCCCATCCTGCTGCTCATTCCCTGGAGAGCTCTCTCATGCTCTCTTCACTCCTGCAGTCATAGCTCAGCAAGCAAGCAGGAATTTGGGCAGAAGAATTTTCCCATAGCTTACACAGCAGAAAGCCCCGCGTTAGCCTCCCCGATGACCCTCACACACACACACACACACACACACACACACACACCTAGGCAGGGCACAGTTAGACTCTCAGCTATGGCATTTCTATTCACACTTTGCCCAAGTGTTGACTAATTTGGGAGCACGAGGCCAGCACTGGCAGGAGGAGAGGAACACCTGCTCTGGGGAGCCAGCAGGTCTGCAGACACCTGCCAGGCAAAAATCCCCGTCCCGCTCGGCTGGCATCACCTCCCTTTTCCGATTTGGGATTAGCGTGTCACTTGCCTGTGCGCCAGCTCTTCCCACCCAGCATCCCCACCAGCTGTCAGAGGCTCTTCCCAACCCACGAGGCAGATGGCTCTGTGGCTGGGATGCCTACCCAGTGCTAGGCACTGGCACTTGGTAAGTTGCTGGAATCCCTCAGCAGGACTATAATAAGCACAGGGCATGACTAAACCTGAAGTGCTGTTTACTTTTCCAGAGGCATCGTGCCATAACACATATGCCACAAAAAACTTGAAAAAAATGTGACCCACATCCTCTTTCAATTCCTTACCCCTCTCCTAGCAGCATCCCATCACCCTCAGCCAGCAACCCAAGCCCTGGGAAGCTGTTTTGGAGGCAGTTGCTGTTCAGACAGGGAGGTGAGTGCATGGCCCGTGAGCAGCACACATCAGGAAACTCAACCTTGTTCTGTCCACACAGCACCAAGCAGGTAGAAGAGCTGGGAGCACACTCTAAAAAGTCTCAATAGACTGACACCTTGCACCATGTCACTGCTTGCTTTCAGCTATGTTATCAGCCCTCTGGCTACCACTAGCTCCCAATAATTGTCCTAATAATCTTCGTACAGACATGAATAAGGAAGGCTTTCAATAGTCAGGAATTTTTAACAAGGAATGCCAGGACTGTGAATTGGAAGGGCAGGGTTAGCTCTCCCCTGAATGGCAGGGGGCAAACCAGCCACGTGTTTGTGGCTGTGCCATCCTTGGCACTTTTTGCAGGCAGAGGACACCAAGTGCTGGATGCATAACTGCACCTGAAATGGTACATCTCAGGCAACCCTGAGCCAGCATCAAATTCATGCAGTAAACACTTAATTTTCTTTGGAAACAAGTCATTTGCAAATATTATCCCAAAGCGGTGAACAAAACTTTTAAAAAGGAGGCAAGTCACAGTCCTTAAAGCAAGGTATTCTGACAGGTGATTTTATGATCCAGAGATCCCACTAGTCAGTATCCTAAACCTGTGCCCAAAGAGGTGATGCAACATGCACGTATGTAGGCACATATGCACAGATCCAAACTCTTTTTATGAGAAGAGCAACAAAGTGAAAAGAAAGGAAATGTTCCTTTTTTTTTGAAGTCATGCACAATTCATTACAACTGGATTTTGGAAGCATTCAAATTCTAATTAATTCCTCAGAAAAAACTCCATGTCTTAAAAATACACAGTATGTCATAAGCACTATTTCACTTGTCATTTTAACTCCTAACTAGGCAGGCAACTAGCAATGGTCCTGTTTTAAATGCATGGTAAAAGGCAGATAAAATGACATAAAATGGCCTGTTTCAGTTCAAGGAAGCCCAACAGTCAAGTCAAACAATACACTTAAGTCTTTTTTTTTTAAAAACCTTCAGTAGGTTTTGAAGAAGTGTCCTCCCATTTTTCACTTATAGAAAGAAGAAAAGGTGGACCCTTTAAGCTATTTCAGACTGTGCTCCTGTAAGCACTCATGATATTAAAATCCCCTCTTGATCAACATCTTTGTCACAAAACTGGGGCAGATGCCATTTGGAAATCTTTCTGCTAAAAGCACTTTCTTTCAGGACACAGCTTCAAACCGTCACCTAAAGCTAAATACCTCCACATGACCTTCTCTGACCCCTCAGTCCCTGCAATCCCTGCTCCCAATAGTGTCAGCCTCAGCAGTTCTGAGACTCAGACTTTGCAATTCTGCACCTTCCAGCCACATCAGGAATGAAGTTGGACCACACATCTCCCAGGAGAACAGGATCATGTTTCTCTGAAATGCTTCCATTTTGATGTCAGTAACTACATGAGCTGCACATACATGTAGCTTTCTTTCTAGCTTTATTACCCCTTACATCTGGAAAACTGTTGATTTTCAGGTGAGCAACTTATTTGGAACTAAAAGTGTTTGGCTCCGAAAGCCCAGAGCCACCAGTTTAGACCAAATCCTTACCTGGCACCTTTCAGACTTGGGTTTTTCCCAGATTGGTGGTGGCCACACCTGTTTGCCCACCTTCATGAATGTGATCTCCCAAATGCTCACAGCTAACCACACTGCTTGAACTTTCCCTTCTTGACCAGGAGGTGTGGGTTTCTCGTAAAGCAATACAGCATTATCACATATCACCACCGTGCTAGCAGACTGGAATCCCAGCCCCTTACCTTGTTCAAAGACTAGTTTTCCAGCGGAATTCCTCACCGGTGCAGGTAGGTCATGCCTCTCAGTTAACCTGTGGTGGCCAACCACAGGACAAGAGCTCCATCCAGTGGCCCCTTTTCCAGCCAACACTTACCAGAGCCGTGAATTCATTTTGTGTGTGCCCCTTCGAGACTCACAGAAATACCAAGGTGCTTCAGCTCCCTCAGTTTCCATCGTGCAGGTTATTTCCCATTAAAGTTGGGACTTTGTACCAAAGGGGATAAACCCCAACATGGACACTCAAAAACGATGGTAAAGTGTGAATTGTTCTGAGTCTCTTGTTTTCAGACAGCACTGAGATTGCTTCCCACAGATATCCATCCCTTGCATATTCTCCTGAGCCCTTCAAACCATTACTTAATACAGATCATTCTAAGAAAAAATGCTGATAGTCTTAGAGCCAGCATGCTTCCTTAGCAGCTCCAGAAACCAGAGTGGGAAAAGACCTGTTAAACAGAAGTGAGACTTTTGGAGCTATCATTGTTTCTACCTCAATACATGGGCACAGGAGACCACCAGTCTTCATTACAACCAATCTGTTTCTGGGACCATTTTGTTCCAAAGCCCGGAGCAGTGGGACACCTCCTCTCTCCAGAAGGTAAGTCTGCTCTGAAGTCAGCCAGTCCTCTCCCTAGTGTACCCTCACATGGTTTCTGGGAGGAAGTAATGCCAGCTTGCTTCTGCTGTTCCACTTGCTGTAATTTACCTGGGACAAAGGGTTATCTCTCTGATCTTTCAGAGGGTGACATAACAACACGTTGAAGGAAGATGGTCTTAGACTGAATTCCTCCCGGGTGCCTTATAATTAGAAGGCACAGTCAGAAGACTGTGGCAATAAGAGAGGCTGGCTTTAGGTAGGTGAGCCAAAAGACAATTTTAAAAAGTGGCAGTTGTATAAAAAGGAGAAATAAATACTGTACACTCTTGTTATGGAAAGAACTGGCATGAACTCATCTCTAAAGGGATTTAGGTGCTAAATTGCCTCTGCAACCAATCCAAACACTCAGAATTCCTGAGCCTGTGAAGCTAAGTGCAGATTTAATAATAAAATGTTCTTTACCTATAAAAAAGCTGTTTTAAAAGTCAAGTGAATTAATTGCTGACAGGTCTCCAAGTTAAATTCTTTGTAGTAGCAGCACAGACACAGTGTCCCATTGTTAACACCACATCTCACACTCTGCAGAGACCAGTTTTCCTTTTCTTCTGTGGCATTACTCAGGCATGGAACAACCCCAGAGCCTAATCCCACTTTCCTTTAGGCTTGCAGGACTGCAGAGGCTCTTCCCACAAGATATTTTCCCACCAGCCCAGGGCACACTTGCTCAGCCCACAGCTCAATTCCAAAGACATTAGGGAACATCTGTTTACTTTCACACCAGAGAACCAGTTTACATTTTTCCTCTCTTCCCATCATATAACCATAAGCTAGGAGTGCCCAGCTAAATATTAAGTCATGTGTGCTGCTGAAGCATACAGTGGGTGTGGATCAGTCAGAAAGAAAGCAGCACAGATATAGCCATGGATTCCCTGTTACCTGTGGTGCATTTCTGCTCCTTCCTTGTGCTTCTGGGGCAAGTCCCTTTTCAGCTTCACAGCAATGCACGATGGAGGACTGGGGGAGTCTCAGATACTGCCAGCCATCCCAGGAGCCACAGGGGTGCCTAGAATAAATAAAAGAGATTATTTGTCCTGTGCCCAGGTGCCTCTGAAAAGACCAGGACCAAACTGCAACAAGAAGAGGACTGTTAGTTGCCAGGTGAAGCAGTCAGCAATGGGGTTGAGCCAGGCTGGACCAGGCTTCAGCTTCAAACATCTCAATTAGCTGTGCAGGCCCTGAGGCTCTGCTGCAGGTGCATTCCCACCAGGACACCAGACCAGCTTGTTACCACAGAGCAACAAGGGTTTTTTTCTCTCTGTAGCCAAGGCAAGCAACTATGGGACTTGAAGAAGGCACTTAGTTCATTACCGTGTCACAAGCTTTCAGCTTTCTGCTCCTGTCCAGCCTTGCTTACCCAGCAAACATCTCCATTTGCTAACAACTGGAAAAGGGAGGAAGGACTCCCTAGGAGGCAGATAAAATCAGGTGGTTTGACCACTGAGGCTAAGGCTATTTCAGCCACCATTAAAGCAACAGATTAGCCAGTCCATTTTCTAAACCATGCTCATAAGAGAAAGGAAGAGGTCAAAGAGAAGGTTGCGGTAGTCAATGGGAACAAGCAAACTGCCCCACAACACACATGCACACACCCAAAACTGTTTAACTTGTGGGCAAGGCTGGGAAATCCTGAAGCTGAGCACCACAGACAATTCTCAGTGTATCAGCATGGGAATGATTTCCAGGAGCTGGCAATGGCCTGGGCATTCAGCCAGGCTTTTGCCACTACACTGGGTACTGTAAGCTCCTCCCTCCCAAACCTATACAGTAAAACTGGCCTTACAAGTGCACTCTGATTTGATGGCCCTCAGCCATCTGGGGTGGGCAGACCAGCCTGTTAGACAGAAAATCCTCAGAGAATCTTCCTAGAGAAGAAAGCCAAAACCCAGCTACCAGGCTGCTAAGAGATTACAGCAAAGGCAACCATGAGACAGTAAAAACCAAAACCATAATGAGCTGCAATGATTACTGAGCAGTAACTGTGCTGCATGTGGTTACAGAGCAATACTCTCTGTTTGGAATCATTGTGACTACAGACTCTGGCTGGATGCTGCAGGCACTTTTTTCCCCAGACACCACCAAACCTAGAGGCTGCTTCTAAAGCCCATGCAGGATGTGGCAAAATCTGTCAGGAGTTTAGAAGCCCTGCTCCTTTGCAAATCCAAGCATGACTGAGAAAACAGAGTGACAGTTTACAGAGAGGCGTCACGAGAGTGAGGTGACATCTCCTGATGACAGTGGGACATGGGATTAAGCCCAGTCACACACAATCCTCCAGTGAGAGTCAAGAATGGTCCTGGGCTGGCCATGGAGTCAGAGGGAGAAAGGAAATAAAGCATGCCAACACAGGCTGCATTTTCCTTCTAAGGCAGATAAGAAAAGTGCTGGAGGGCTCTCAGTAGGGAAGGAACACAGTTGGCTTCAAAAAGTTGTGAAATCTTTGCCTATTTCCAACCAGTGCCTCAGTGATGGGAAAGAATGAGCAATCATTCCTGGACTGGGAGGAAAAAATAATTAGCTTTCCCAAATCATTATGGAAAATAAACCCAACAGTAAGTCATACAAAAAACACCATCTGCCCAATAAACCTCTAATGACACAGTAAACTTGGTGAGAATTTGGTGGAAGAAGGAAGCCCCTTTTGCTCCCTTCTAGCTGGTACCCAAACAGCTGCTGGAGTTACTGGGAAGTTACCCAAGTCCCAGTTACACCAGTTAGCCTATAAATATAAGGAAGAAAAATCTATGGTGCGGAAGGGTTCAGTAAGTCTCTTGGCAGAGTCCACACTTGGGAACATCACATCATCACTATTTAGATAGAACTCCTTCAATCCCAGAAGGCCAAACTCCATGAACATGTCAAGCAAAGTCACCAAGTCATGGAAAACAGGGAAAATACTGACAGCAGGCAGGTTTAGAAGAGATAGCAGGAAGGAGTATCTTCCCTGGGGACTGGCAAGGCCCTGGCACAGGCTGCCCAGAGAAGCTGTGGATGCCCCTGGATCCCTGGAAGTGCTCAAGGCCAGGCTGGACAAGGCTTGGAACAATCTGGAATAGTGGAAGGTGTCCCTGCCCAGGGCAGGGGCTGAAACAAGATGACCTTTAAGGTCCCTTCCAACTCAAACCATTCCTTGACTCCATGATTCAGCAGGATGGAGTTCCAGAATATTACAAAGGGTGCAGGCTGCCTTTGTAGCAAAAAAAAACAAAAAAAAAAAAAAAAAACAAGGAAATTTTAAATTTCTTAGCAAACACAATTGTGTATAAATAATAAATTCTGAGCTGCTAGTGTGTGGGAAATTCATTCACTCCAGCCAATCTGTGATCAGCCCCAAGCTCTACTAGAAACTGTTTTGATAGGGGCTGTTCTATAAAAAAAAATCCACAGTTCAGCAAAGCTACTTTCGAGTTCTTAAATCACCTTTTAATGACTCTCTACTGCCTCCTAACTTCTTCCAGCCACTCAAAAGACATGTATCACACATTCAGCTTTAAAAAAACAAATACATGAACACTGATACCCAATTTAATCAAAACATTGCTGCAAATCCCTGGAGATGACGTTGTGCAATGGGCTGCCAAGGGGCAAGGAGTGCACTGCTGTGGTAAGCAATTTGCAATAGCAGTCAGGACAAGTGAAGAAATAGGCAGTGGGGCTGGGGTGGGGATTTTCACCAGCCTCTAGAAAGACTCCCTGCTCTACATTAATTATAACCAAATGCCTTTACTACAAGGAAGTCCTAACACCCTTTTCCTTTTCTTAGGTAACATCTAAACATGCCCAATTCCTCACCAACAGCAGATAAGCCAAGAGCTCCAAGGTGAAATGGATCTCTAAATACTGCAGCAAAGCAAACTTCACAGAGGCTGGTTTTCTCCACATTATTTATATTTGCAGTATATTTTTCATCTTACTATCCCAGCAATACTGGTTTTACATTCCTCATCTAATTTTTCTTCCCAAAGCAGTACAAGTCTGCCCAATCCCACGTCTCATGATGTCCCTTCCTGCCGGAGCAGAACCTGCCTGCGGGGGGAATCAACTTCCTCTCAGAAAAGAAGTTTAGTTAGACACACGCTCTTTTTGAGAAGCTGAATGGTACCTTGAACATCTCCTTTCTCCATCTCCCATCAGTGACTTGTAAAAACTGAATGCGCTTGTGCTCTAAGCCAGCAGAATTCAGATACCAAGAAGGGAAAAAGGAAGAGAAAAACCACACAACTCTTATCCAAAGCAAAACACAAGTATTTCAAATTAACGCGTGTCAGAGGAAAGCACTGCCCTAAGCCCTTTCATTAAACATTGACAGAGAGCTCATCTGTATATCTTAATCTCGAGCAAACAAACCCAAGTTTGGAGTCAGGTGTGTTTAGCTAGATTAGAGATCACTTTCCCTCTCACCCCACCACATTTAGGGCATGAAATAGAGATGAGAGCCTCAAAAACACCATCAGGTTTGGGACTGATGGCTCTCTCCCAGGTCCTTTCTCACCATGTTTTCCTGACTGGGAGATGCTATTAAGAAAACAAACATAAAAACCACAGGCTAACTTGGTGAGTTCCTCTTTGACAATATGCTATGTGCCAGGGGGAAAAGAAAACAACAAACGTTCATTCTCTTACAACATGTGCTTAACTAAGTCCCAGTTCAAATAAACAGCTGTGCCCAGACCTTGGCTCCGAGGGCAAGCCTGTGCCATGAGCTCAGCACACCTCTACCTTGCCTGATGCCAGCAAAGGGCTTGTAGGGTGAGCACAGTCTTTCCTGGTGAAAACTCATTCTTGCTGCAAAAAATTATTTCAGCTTTCCCAAGCAAAACTTGCACTGACAGAAAGAGCTTAAAAACCAAAGCAACTGTGCCAGGAGAAGACAGAAGGCAAAAGAGGCTGCCAAGTTTGTAATGGCCTTATTTAGTTGTTAACCTGTTCATTTGTCAGAGAAAAGCCGTCAGTAGACGCCCTTCAAAGCAGTTCTTACTCACTAGCTCTGTGGGGAGCTAAAGGCCCGACCCAACAATCCCCACTGGAGCCCCTTGCAAATGGCTTTTCCTACACACACCACCCTCGAGTGGCAGCACTGCCCTGGGTCTACATATGGAACTGATATGGCAGAACATGAAGTTGTCATCGCAGCAGGCTCAGAGCAAGTGTCCTCAGCCCCACCAGCCAGCATCTGTGAAGAGCAAAACACCAAACACCTTCCTTGGGAAGTGGCTGGGACATACAGACCTTCCAGAGAGAAAAGCAAGGATATTAAAATTCCCTGAGGGACTTACCCTTGCCTTTGATCTCCCACTGTTGCTTCCCCACAAGTCCAGCACACAGGTTTTGCTGTGTCACTGGCAAGGCAGGAGCTCAGCACCCACCTGCTCTCTGAGTGCTGAAGCTTTGGCAATCACTCAAGGTAACAGGTTAGCAGCATGGAACATTGCTAACCTCCACTCTGTCCCTCTTCCCTTCTATTAGATACGGGAGGCAGAGCACACACTGCAATGGCTCTTCAGGCATGTCTCTAGGTGACACTTTCCACCTCTCAGTACAGTTGTCAGCTCCAGAAAAACAGGTGAGTTTTTATCCTTCGCTGCTTTAGAAACAACAAAATACCCTCACTGCTGAGCAGACCTCTCAGCATTGTACTTCCAAACCTGGAAGTAAAATTCCATTGATCGATTTACTCCTAATGTCTATAAACCTGCTTGGTCTAGTCCCTGCCCACCTCATTCCCTCAACACGTTAGGTGACATATTCTGCTTTATTCAGCCTGTTCCCTCACTCGCTCACTCCAATGAGAGACACACTGTAGCTCAAAGCAAGAGTTCCATCCAAGCTCACTTCAAGGGCCAAAGGATTTGCAAAAGCTAACAGAGAAAGCCTTCAGGAAGCTGACATTTGTTCCACAAAATCATCTCCCTCCTGTAAGAGTAGTCTAGAGCAACATTAAGAACTGCTAGCCCACAAGTTTCAAATTTGACAGTAAAACTGGGCCTCTAAAGAAAGCTGAGAACCCTCATTCTGACCACTGAGGGACCAAAAAACCCCATCCTGTGGATGGGAGACTCCTCTCATCACCGTGCAGAGCAGAAGCACTGATGAAATGCTGCTGTTGGATGACAGCAGTGTCCCTAGAACACACTGCTGCTGCAGCAGAAGCAGTGTTTGTGGCCCTGCCAGCCCCAGCTGGTGTGTGCAAGCCACCCCAGCCTTGTTTCCCAAGGCTCCCAGTGGTTTGTGCACGAGACATATCTTCATGGATTCAATTTAGCAAGAGCCTACTTCAAAGCCAGCCTACAAATACCTCAGTCTCACCCCAGACTACAGCTGTACTCTTTCCTGTAAGGACTCAAAGCTCCTCCATCTCTGTGATCTGTTTCTTGGTTTGAGTTCTGTGGAGCTATTTTGGAAAATGAAGCTTCAATAATGAACACAAGCCAAAGATTCAGCCCAAGGCATCTCATTCTCATATCCTGCCAGATGAGTAAAACTGTATGAGCTATATCAGAAGAGAATCAGCTCTACCATATGAGCATCTCCCCATCCAACATCTGTCTCAATGAGAAATCTATTTCCCCTAACATCCATCTCAACCTCTGCTCCTTAAAAAACAGCAACTGACAATTTCCCTCTGGCTCCTACCATCCTCCCTAACCACTTCTACAGCAGTTAAAAGGTTAAAAACACAGCCCAACCCTCAAGGCACACCTTGCTATCAGCAGTACAGGTGCTACCGATGACTCATGCTCACAACAGCAACATGTCCCAGACCTCACACTGTCAGGCAGTCACCACTGGAACCAAGGACTTGCAATTACTGACAGTATGGGTATTATTTCAGATTAAAGTTCATTTGTACAAACAGCCCACAGTCCCCTTAAAAATAAACTCCCAGCAAGAACAAAATCTTAAACCAAAATACATACTGTAATTTTTTAACCAGATCAGAGACGGCACTGAAAGGTTCTGGGTGTTGCACGGGCAAAAAATAAGCAAAAATCCCCAAACAAAACATTCTGAAACCAAGGAGCAGAAGTGGAAATTAGTACTTACATTAAGAGGCCGAGAATTCTAGTGTGTACATTGCATTTTGAGACTTTAAGTACTTCCTAGTGAAAGAAAAGATCATTCAAGGGACATCCTATTCCAGCCAGCAGGAAATGTCGTAGGACAGATCTAATCCCCCACAGAAATGTCTTCCAAGACCTGAAGCAACTACAGTTACTCGAGACAAGGATCAGAGTGGGAACAGCCAGTACTTGAGCCTAAAAACCCAGGCTCAGAGCTGAGAAGGTGCAATGACAGCACAGTGCAGGTACCCCCATCCAATGTAGTGACAGTGCAGTGACAGACCAGGAACGAGAGCTGGCTTCTGTTCCAGCACTAGAGACAAGCCAAGGAGAAGAGAAAAACAAAAAACCCTCAAAGGCAGCATAACAAATGCAGAGACAGAAAATTCCTGACCAACATGGCTAAAAGGAGCTTCCACAGAAGGGATTTAAAAGATTCAGAGATCTTCAGCCTGTGCTGCACAACAAGCAAACACAATTGCTACATTTCCAGCAATGCTTTCTGACCTCCTGCCA
>VZTT01055199.1:0-19806 GCA_013400855.1 Buphagus erythrorhynchus
GGACATTTGGAGTGGTGTTTGTCATCCCAAGTCATCATCACGTGTGATGGGCTTCTGCTGTCCTGGAGGTGCATGAACACCTGCCTGCCCATGGGAAGCAGTGAATTAATTCTTTATTGTGCTTTGCTTTTTTGTGCAGCTTTTTCTTCCCCAATTGAACTGTCTTTATTTCAACTCACAAGTTTTCTACCTTTTTTACCTTTCTGATTTTACCTTTCTCCAGTCCCACTGTTGGGGGAGTGAGCAAGTGGCTGCTGGCTGGGGTGAGACCACAACATCATGGAAGCTGCATGCCTGGCTCTCAGAGCAAGCACAAAGGCTCGTGGAGAACACAGCTCTTTCTTAGGAGAAAGCTCTCAGCAACATGGAGCAGTGCAATAACCAGTGTATGAAGCACTCAAGGGCAGATGGGACCTTCTCTGGGGCTCCACCAAGGGCAGCCCCTTCCCCAACAGCCATCACCTCAGCCTGGCAGAGCCCCCACAGCTGGGGAAGCTGAGGAAGGGGATGGATGTCTTAGCTGCTACTGTGAGAGAGCAGATTCCTGCGACCAGTAATGAGGCCAAGAGTCAATACAAAGGAGATGCATGCAACTCTTATAACTGGGGTCATTGAAAATGCTTAGCACTACTGCCATCCTGGCCTTACTCATTGTGCTTTCATAATCCAAGTTAATGGGTCTGCAGAATCCCTTTGTGCAGTATTGTATTTAGAGATTTGGGGGTTCTGAGGCCAAGAGCTTTACTGCTACTTACATGAACTGTGCAAGCTGTAGTTGCACAATAGTTAAACATCACTAACCAAGTGTTTCATCTGGTCTGCTGTCCCAGTCCCTCCTGCATACTCAGTTGCTGGCATGATGCTTATCTGACCATGGGGTAAGTCAGCTCAGGAAACTAAGCCAGCAGAAAACTGACCTGGCAAAAAAAAAAAAATTACTTTCTGCTAGGTAAGCTCCTGCATTGGCTGATTGCAGTGTCTGGGAGATGGGAGTGCCTCTCAGGGCATATCTCCATTTGGGGAGGTATTTCCATTAGGCAAGAGGGGGACCATGCCAGTGCTAACCAAAGTAATTTTAAAGCAATGTGACAGAGCATATTCAGTTGCCCTATCATACATTGAGACAACTAGACACAGGAGTCCAGGCAGGGTGATGAAATGCAATATCTCACGAGTTCAAATTTGAGATCTTCCCTGAAATCCCTTGTAGAAGAGGGCTGACGAGCACTTGTGCTGTTCACATTGTGTTTGCAAGTAGGCTGTCTGGGGAGGTTGTGGAATCTCTTTCTTTGGATATAATAAAAACACCTAGGTTCAATCCTGTGCCATTAGCTGTAGGTGGCCCTGCTTCAGCAGGAAGGTTGGACAGGATGACCTTCAGAGCTCCCTTCCAACCTCAGCCATTCCGTGATGATTCTGTGTCCCATTAAAAACACTTCAGAAGCAGCTGTAAGCACATGAGCCTCAGGGTGGAAGGCCCAGCCCCAGGAAGGAGAGCCAGAGGGCAGTTTCTTAATTAAGGGGAGTCAGTCTCAGTCTGCACCGACAGTGGATGGAAAAGTGGGTTTTGTGCAGCTTCCTGGTTCTGGCACCCACATTTCACTGCCTCTCTGGCCTCCAGACCACACTATGCAGCCACATGCTCACAGCAGGGAGTTCCCTGACTTAACACTAATACCTGCTCCAGGTTCATTTCTGTCTCTAATGCCTGTTGATCTGTCAGGCTGTCAAGCAGCCTCACTGCAGGGGATGGTGCAAGGGAAGTGGTGGTAAAGCTTTTCCAGAAACACAAATTCATATTTGTTTGAGTGGAGCACGAAACCACAAGGGCAATGTTCCTGTACCACGGTGCTTCCAGCCACACCTGCCACAGCTCTGCCCTTTCTCCTTTCCTTTTATATCCCCCTGCCCATTCTCCAGCCTTTCTTTACCAATATATTCAAATCCATCAGCAACCTTCCTCTTCCTCTGGCACTTATCCCGCCAGTTTTTTCTCACTAACCTCACATACTAATTTTAATTTCTTTGCTCAGAAATTTTTCTGCCATTTTAATGGGTGAAATTGGTTTTCAGGGAGCAAGGGCTCAAGGTACCTGGGAGAAGCATAGAAGCAGACAAGGAGTTTGTGAGACCCTTTTGGCAGTAATGAGGCACTGCTTTGGCTTGACAGACTGAAGTCAGATGCCCCTGTTTGTTCTCACTCTCCAATTTAATTATTTGTGTTCTTTCCTCCCCTGTACTGATAAAAATGGAGTTTTTGAAATGTGAATTGAGCTTGCAAATGTAGACACTTCCCCCCCCAGCCTCTGAACCAATCCATTTAACAGCTCCCTAACTCAAAATGTATGCTATTATATGACTGGAGTGTGGATAAACAGTAAGTTGATAGCAGGGTTGAGATGCAAATCTACAGATAACATTTTACTTCAAGGGCAGAGGATCTCAGAAGTCCCAGCTGCACTGTACCTCAGGGGCAGCCCTGAAGAAGCAGAGGGAAGAGCCAGCAGGCTGACAAGCAATCCCTTCCCACCCTGTCCTCATGTTTAAATGCAAACAAATACTGAGAACAGAAAACAGAGCATTATTAACATATATAGATATATTCCTACCATTCACTGCATGCTATTAATCCTCCTTTCCGCTACCAGAGAATATATCAGCGAGAGTAGGCTAAAAATGCAGAGACATCTGGCTGAGACTAGAAAGAGTAGCTTGTTTATGCATTATTAATGTGTCAGAAAAAACAGACTTCTGTGGCCTGACTGTATGTACTGGATCAGTATGGAATGGCCTTTATAGGAGAGTTAGCACTGATAACTGATCCATTTTGCTTATCTTTTGCAATGGAATAATCTCCAGGAAGAGGCATGTTTATTTTGTCAAACAGTGAAAGAGATTATGTTTTGAAATAGCCTTTACTGAGCAGCTGTACTTTACAGAGCACAATAGTACTTTATTCCCAAAAGAGAGAATGTGATCTGGGAAGCAATGCAGGGTGAGCAGAATAGGGAAAATACAAATTTCCACCTTAGTAAATCTGTAATCACAAACTGTGTCTTTGGGGATCCTTGGTTATCTGAGAACAGCAGTGCTCCAGTTCCACTAGTGAAACATAAAATCTTTGAGGGGAACACAAAATTACAGTGGGGCTTCCTAAGGCATGGCTTTGGCACAGAGGAAATGCATTTTATTGACTAGTTTATGTCTTGACAAATATAACACAAGGAGGCTAAAAACCCAAAGTAGGGTGGGGGCCATTGGGGCTGCCCAGGTGTGAGACGTAATAATCAGTTTTATCTTCCAGCTTTGTTTCTCTTTGGTTTATTGGGTGGATATGTGATGGTTAAATCAGCAAGAAACTGGAGGAGGCCCCGACCTTGGAAAGAGAGAGCTACATGCATTCATGTGCTGCTCCTTTTCAAAGGATGGAGTGACTTTGTCAGCATCTAGCTCGTAAATCAGGGCGCAAGGAGACAGCCTGGCTCCCCTCTCCCCAGCCTCTGACATGTGAAAACCTTGGCTCAGCAGAAGGGTAGAGTCACATTTCCAGCAGCACAGGGAGTGCACCAGCCATGTCTCTTAGCTTATACAGACAAGTGTTGGCACCAGGCTCCTGGAGCAGGATTCATTTCACAAGTCTGTGTCTGAACTACTCACCCTGGACTGCTTCTATAATCGATAGGTGCTCTGAGGATATAATTCACCCTGTGCAGGAATAGATATCTAATAGGGGTCAAATGCATTGCCCCAGAAAGGGCTCATTTCTCTCTGTTGATTACAAGGAGTGCTGAGCCTGCTGCCTCTGCTACAGCTGCCCACAAAGCACTGGAGAGATGTCCCTGCTGTGGCAGAGGTGTTTGGGCACAGCACCTACAGCTTGGTGCTGCCACAACATGGGGCCATGGCCACATGGCTGTGGAGAACCACAGCTTGCTCACAGAGACAGCAATGCCCTGCAGCACAGCTCTGTGGCACTCAGGCAACTGCTCTTGGCCAAGCTGGCTCACAGGAAGGCCACCATGGCTGCTGGGGAGCTGGGATACACATGGTGCCTCAGAGCAGGGACCTTCAGGGATCCTGCACAGGTAGCCAGTGCATATCTGAGGCATCTTGAAATCCCAGCTGAAGCTGGGGCTCTGCTGAAGCAACAGTAGAACATGTGTGAAATAGGATGTCTTGGCTAGGTTGAAGCAACGTGCACCCTTCCAGCACAAATTGCTTACCTGTCTTAAGAAAAGCCTTGTCTGGAGGTCCCAAATGCATGGGCACCAATCTGCTCTGCTCTGACCCAGCAGATTGAGGCAGGGCAGAGCTGATGTGTTCATCCAAGGGATGTGCAATGACTCCATCCCTCTTGGAATGGGTCATGGCAGCTGTGCAGACTCCAAATCACTCCCAGGACCATATGGATAGCTGTGCCACACTTGCAATGGTGCTAAAAAACAGCCAAATCTTTGTCTTTTGAAAAATCTTTCTTTCTGGAAAGCCATGAAACAACACAAAAGCAAGTGACTCAGAAGCCTGCCACTTTTCAAGTCCCCAGGCATGGTGCAGTTTGACAGCAGCTCCCAGGCAGAGCCAAGCAGATGCATCCACCTTGCAGAGCCCTGGGATCAGGGTGAGGCTTGGGGACAGCACAAGACCCAGCCACAGCTGTGGGAAGCATTGAGGCAAAAACCCACAGTGTGAGATTCACACCCAGTGCGTGAGATTTGACAGGTCTGTCACTTTGCAGAGCCAGGCTCTGGCCCCTGGTGAATACCATGACAAAAGGACAGATGCTGCCAGACTGTTTGGCCTTGCTGTTGCTGCAATGGCAATGACACTCGACTCAAAAACTTGGCAGCTCTGGAAGAGAAGTCCTAGTTCCTTGTCCTGCCCACAGGACTGTGGCTCTCCCCCAAAAGCATGAGACCATCTGGGTTTCTTGATGATATTTCCAATCCCAAGAGAAAGAAGAAGCCCCAGGAAATGCTGGCTTTGAAACTCATATGGAACAAGTTTGCACCTCTCTGGTTGGGAAAGTTTGAATATTTTGGCCACGTGTTTGCAGTGCCTGACCCACCCCCCACACCTGGTCCTACCTGCATCTTTCCCCATTTCAGAGCCCCCTTTTGCTCAGAGCAGGGAAGGGAAACAATCTGACTTGGCAAATAGCTTGCTATGAAAATGATGGATCCAAGAGCACATGGAGCTTGTGGTTGAAAAAACCCGTCTGATCAGCAGAACTTTTCTCCCTCAGCATCTAAGGACAGATTTAGTCTCAAGGCCAAGCTGCCATGTGGTTATAAAATAGAAGCAGGCTTGAAGAACTGATCTAACTTTCTTCAATTGTCTGTGTATCTTTAATCATGTTCACCACTTAAAATGCAGCAGAGCTGGCAGCTGATAATTAGACTGAGCCTGCAGCAGCATGGCCAGTGGCCAGATCACATGGCTTCTTTCATCTGCATATTTATGCATTTAAAGGAGAGGAAAACTTTCATAACATTTTAATAACTAGGTTTTTCTGAAACCATAAATCCAGTCCTCTGGGCTTAGCCTACACTCTCCTTCTGATCTTACATAAGTGGAAGAGGGTGGGGTGTTTTGTTTGTTCTCCCTATTCTTTTCCTGTGCATGAACGTGCAAAGCCCATCCTCTCCAGCGTGGGGTCCTCCAGAGGGTGGGAGGGTCAGGCAAGGTAAAACTGCACTTCTAAGGATGAAGGTATAACTTTGATTTGGTTCTTGGCGTGGGAACAATTCCCCTTTCCCAAGATAGCTCATCTACAGACTAGCAGGAATGAAGCTCCTTTGCTAAACAATGGCTCCAAACAAAGAATTCCTGATATCTGTTTTTCAAACAGAAGCTACAGCACATGTTGGCTGTTGCTTTTCTTAGCACATCACCATCAGATTCAGCCCTAGGACAGTGATCCTTCAGATCATGAGCTGGAAAGATGTCAAGACACGGGGAGCTGGTCCCAGTCGCACCCACCCCAGCTGTGTGGGTGCAGGAGCTCTGTTTCCATGCATGCTGCCGGAGACAGCCATGGGTGGGCTGTGCCCCTACATGAGGTGCCTCCACCCTCCTGCCATGGACAGATCCCAGCAGTGCCTGACCGCTGCCTGCAGCCACTGCCTTATCTCTTGCTGGGGAAGAGTCAGGGCAATGCTGCGAGGTGCAGTGACAAGGGGGATGCTGTGTCCACCTCCTCTGCCTAAGGGTGGCAGCTCCCTTGACAGCCTCGGTGACATCCTGCAGGGTCATTCGCAGTGAGGCTTTGCAGACCATCCTCCCTCTCCCTGGAGGCATCACTGGCATGGGCTTTTCCATTAGCATGGAATGACAGCTACTATCAGCAGGAAAACAAGGTGAGGATGAGAGACCAATCCTTATGCTGCTTTGTTGTCTTACTAAGATGGAGGAAGCACTGCTAAAATAACACTGATTCACAGATTTTTTTCAAAGATGAAGCACTCTGTTAAAATAAAATGGAACATTATTTAATGACATGCAGTTCTTAAACACCATTACTTTTTTTTAAGGAAAAGTGAATTACTCTGTGCTGAAAGCACCTTCTACCAAAGGTTCTCTAGGTGAATCAAACCATGTGTTGCTGATTTATAAGGGTCCTGATAGAGGTTTTAATTGTTGTTTTCATATAGCAAGCAAGCAAACATATCAATTTCAATGATTAGGCAACTTCCATAGTACATCTTGAACTACTCTTTAGCTGTGCCAGTAAAACTTTGGAGTTTGACACAATTCTGGGGTACAAGTGAATTTAGACTGGTGCCACTACTTTGTTTCAGAGGTAATGTTAATTGATATAGGTATTTAACAATACTTTTGCTAGACAAACTGAAAGAGTCAAGCCCAGAAAAATGCAAACCATGGCATTAACTCCACTGGGAGGGACCATGGCTTGTTTCTTGTGTATTTAAAGAATCAGAACAAACAAACAAGGGCAAGATTAATTAGGAGTGGGAGTAAATTACTCCCTCCCCAGGCGAATTAGGAACAGCACTGGACAGGACACAGCAGCAGTGCCAAAATATTTCTTGGCATTTTCCACTGGAGGTCCAAAAGAATTTCCTTTGTGCTCCAGTGTTTCCAAGACATTCATAAACCACCTCTCTGGTTACCCATTTTGATGATGACTTGTGTCTTTAGGTTTCATTATCAAGTTTTTAATCTAAACCTGAACTCTCTGATCTGTCCTCTGAAGTAGTGAGGGAATTTGCAGCAGGGTTTTTCCCAGCAAAGAAAAACAATTCACTTGCTAAAGACATTATGTGGGAGATATAACTCAAAGATACAATAATTTGAAAATTTGGGTGTTTGTTTTGTAATGTTGGGGGTTGCTGGTGTTTAACTTAGTTTTGAGGCTATATCTTACATTTCCAATACTGTAAGTAGGGCAACAGATTTTAGCCAAAGTCCATTTGAGACTGCTATTGATTTTGATGAGGTTTGAGGATAAATACTGATAAATGTAACATAATGTTGGAATTTGCATTTTCCTAAGCCTTGTCTAGACTAGGTTTTGGAAGGTGTGATGCACTACCTGACATACAATGTAGTTAAGGAAATGTGATTTTAATGCATGGCTTTAAACTTGGTTGTTTTTCAGGAAGCTATTACTACATTCTATTTAGCACTTGCTAATCTAGAAACCATCGATGGTAAATGAAAAGAGAGGTTACAAATCAAAGGCAGACTGATCTTGTGGTTGCACCTTTCAGATGTGGTCTCCTGCTACACACAGGGCTATTTCACCTCTGATAGTATAGAAATGAGGACTCCCCAGCCCTGTGTGGTACTACTTCCCCAGGGAAGTGGTGGAATCACCATCTCTAGAAATGTTAAAACAACATGTGACACTTAGGGACATGGTTCAGTGGTGGACCTGGCAGTGATGGGTTAATGGTTGGACTCGATGGCCTTAGAGGTCTTTTCCAACCTCAGTGATTCTCTGATTCTGTGATTCTATGTGTTGGCTGTAAGAGGCAGTGGGGCCCCGTGTGGGTGTTGAGGGTATGGGTCTACAAGAGTGCTGGGATGGCACCATGGGGAGCAGGGGTGTGAGTGAATGACAGGACAGAGAGACTTGAGTGTGCAGGCATTAGGTATAGATTTGAGCTTGAGGGAGAATAGTGGTTGTGGTCCTTGGGAGCAGGTGAGGATAAGGCAGTTGTGACAGTGGGTGCACTGCAGGGATGTAACTTTGTGCCCTGAAAGCCCAAGCACTTATATTTCTTAAAATTCCTTCAGCATCTCCATCTCCTCCACAACAATGCCAAGTATTCTCTACCAGTAAACCCAGCACTGTTGCCATCTGGGTTGGCCAGTGAGGCAGGCTGAAGCTCTGAAGGCCCCAAAGCACAAGCCCTTGCCTGGAGCTCTCACACAGAGCCAGGAGCTGAATTCCAAGCAGAGGAATCTGACAGCTGTTCCCTTCAGCTATTACCCATCCTTGGTACACCCAGACCTGTTTCATGTAATCTGATATACTTTCCCATTAGCCAAGAACTATAATTCAGGGAAAATCCACCATCCTGAACTAAGAAAATGCTGCAGCAGAGGCAGAGGGGTTCAGCATTAGCCTTTCATAAAATTTTCTTTTGTGAACTTTCCCATCTCCACATTGCTGGTGGTGACACATTGGTACACTGGGACAATGGAACCAAGATTGCTCCAAGTACTACAGTTAGCAGGAATTGTCCACTCTGAAATCCTACCAATCCAGCACCAAGAGGGCATTCTGAATACTGGAGTCACACTTCACTGATTCCTCAAACTGAAGCCCAAACCCATCTCTTCCAATCCACAAGGGCCAAAGTGCTCTGACTTCCAGCCACAAAGTTCAGTGCTTGGTACACCAATTTATAAGTGCCCTTACAGAAATCAGTGTTAATCCAGATGTGTGATTTGGGCCTCCAGCTGCCTGTGACAGATTCCTCTTTTCTTTCCCCAAACCAATTTGAAATTTCATCTGAATGTTGTTTAGAGCATCAAAGTTTGCAGAATATGCCATGTAAAAATAGAGGTATGACACTCATTGGTACTTGAACCGTGCCTGATGCACCAGGAGTTGATTTTTCATTACTGGGCTCTGTCTCCCTCACTCTGCTTTTCAATCTGTCATGCAGTCACTGGTCATGCAAACGTCTGTGCAAACACACTGAACATGAGTAATGCAGCATCTGTTGCTATTTATTAAACTGTGGTTTATATCTTTGGAGTACATGGTATTATCCTTCATGGATGTGGCATTATCTCTATTATTACAATACAGAATTAATTAAGAATATTAATGTTTGTATCTAAAAAATTATATTCCTAACTTTTATCTATGGAGGCAACATTTTCATATCCATTCTCTCCTAAAGTCAGCATCCTTTGGGAAGATATGATAGACACATTTAGGTAAACATCATTCCTCCAGCACACATGGTTTCCATTGCAATTGATCCCCTGCTGCTTCCTTCCAAGCACTTTCCTCTGTTACATTATTCCACGATGGTGGCTGATCAGTGATAGCAGAGACAAATTGACTCCAGCAACCGGGAGTTTTAAGGGCAGTAAATATTTATATCTGAGTTTTTATGTACCGTACTTACTGAAATACAGTTTTTAGGCATGCACTGAAATTTTCAGTGGCATTGAAAGTTTAAAGTTGCTTGAGCCAGTTATAATTCAGTAAAAGGATAGAATGAATAAAGGTTGGCTGAGTGAGATGGGGCATCAAGACAGTGCACTACAAAACAGCCACATGGGCTATACAGCTTTTGGGCAAAAGCTGTATAGAAGATATTTCTTCCTGTAGCCTCCCCTTAGGGCTGGGAACAGCTTGGATGCTTCACACAGACCTGGCACAGAAGCTGTGCCTGAGCCACGTGTGAGCTGCCTGAAACTTGGGGGTCACAAGCTGCTCACTGCAGTCTAGCAGAGAAATAATCCTACATACTTTTAAACTGGCACAGCCATTGGTAAGAGTTTCTCAGCAGACAATAACAGCAAGAAGCTGAGAAAAAGCAGGGTGGGAGATGCTTTTCCCAGTGACTGTGTTTCCTTAAATGCATGTCGAACTACAGCTCCAGATGTGGCAGGGTGAGAAAATATTTTCCATCACCCAGGATTCACTGGGCACCATTGGGCTGCAGTGGTTGTCACCCCAAATCAGACTGAAGCTGACATGCCCACCAGTGGCATGGGGAGCTGCACAGAGGTAGGAGGAGAACCAGTGCATGCACCAGCATATTTGTGGCAATTTCTAAGTCTCTGGTCCTAAAGGTGTGCTTGTGCCCTGGCTACTTCTCTGTGCCATCCAGATGAATGTGCTCATGAGAGTTCAGGCTCTATGAATGTGCTTACTCCTTTGCACAGGATGTCTGAATATCCTGCAAAAGCCACTTGCTGTGGCAACAGAAGATCAAACATTGCAATTCTTTAAAGCCTATCTTCCCTTTTTCTTTACTTTTTTATCATTATTATTGCTTGTTAATCACTGTGTGCTCAAAACTTTCAAGATATGATCAGTAGTCTGTTCTCCCAGGGTCTAACTGCAGGTCTGACGCTGGAAACTGCATTTATAAAAGTGACACTGGCATTCCCTGCAACTCCATCATCTGCCGAGGGGCTGCACGTGATTGGCAGCAACCCTGCAATGAGTATTTGACAGAAAAACCTGCTACATGAAAGAAGCATCATACGATTAAAATACACAATGTTCTGTTTACCAGGAGAAATTTTTATGATGGGAAGGTCTTTCTAACACAAACTGGAACCTCTTCAACTTTTGCATTCTGTTTCTTCCTCTCTGAAATGACCCTTGCAAGGCCTTGCTTTGGGGAAGTACTTCTGATGTGTATCTCAGGAGCTGAGAGATATGGAATAAACTCCCATTACCTCTTGCTAATGTAGAGCACAGCAGATGTCTGAAGCCCTGCTCAGTGGGGTCGATGTAAAACAATAGCAGACCTTAACTTCCACAGGACCTGCTGAGAGAAGTCTGTCCCTGTCCATTTAAAAAACTTTGCTGTCACAAAGCCTGAAGTAATGTGGTCATCACAAGAGCCTTCTTGTTGTGCTAACTAGGAATTCTCACTAATTGATATCACTATGGGACCTCCAGCCCCAGAGCAAGCAGCAGGGGTTACAGTGCATGAGAAAGACACCATGCAAAGGCATTGCTGTGGGTTAATTGAGCACTAACGAGGTGAAAAGGTGTGCTCCTGCCTAGGAAACGCGGGGAGAGACCATCAAAAACACAGCACGACTCCAGGCAAGAGGTCCAGCATCTTCAGTCCAGGGGTGCCCAGCTGCCACAAGGTCCCACACGGAAATGGCACCGTGGCTGCCCTTGTCCCAAAAGCTGTAATTTCCGGTGTGGGATAAGCAGAAAACAATGTGGCATCACTCAGAGGATGTAGTGTGGCTCTCCTGCACAAAGCCAGGGACTTTCCCTAGGAGGCATGAGGTCAGTGGTGATTTAGGCTTTCCCGACAGTGCTACAGAAGAGGTACTGGATGGTCACTGCTTCCAGGGACTCCCAGCAGTGACATTACACTGTCACCTCTTACAATCTGAAATTATACTAACCCCAGCAAATTTTCAGAGGCCACATCTGCAACTTTAGCACAGGGCAGTTGCAGGAGGCTCTTGGGACCACACTGTCTCCTCTATGCTCAGGAGCCTGCAAGTACAGCCAGTGTCCTTCAAGACCTAAGTGTCCGAGGGGGCTCCTCAGGAATATTCACACGCTGCTTGGAGCACTCACAGGTTGGCCAATGCTAGGTGAGCTGAAGGTAGGAAATACTGGCACTTCTTCATTTCATTACAGTAAAGACTTAGGCAATTAAAGAAAAAAAAAACCAAACTTAACAGCATGCTTAAAATAAACAGTCATTCTTTATCATACAAAGTCACACCTTACATATAAATAATTTGAATGTCTCACTCTTTCATGGAAAGTAACAGAGAAAAACCTTCAAGGTTGATACATGGGAGCTGGTATTAGAAATCACATAAGATCAACCCCAAATCCTGCATCCAAACACACAGATATTTGGATCCAGTGTTGACCTGTACACCACTTCCCTCCCCTGCACTGGAAGGAACTGAATCAGGACCCTCCTTGGAGAACCACCCCCATCATCAACCTCCGGTTATGGATCCCAACCCTGCAACCTTGGCTTCATCACTGAAATCCAGTCCTTTACATTTGCAGTAGTTGGAAAACACAGTTTGTAGCTGCAGAAAGAGCCGTTACCTTCTCCAAAGTGCATAATCTGTAGGTTTTTGGAGGTGACTGAAATAACTAAGCCTACCCAAGCTGGATCCCTTGCACCTATTTCTATTTCTTGGCTGACAAGCTGGCCAAAGCAGCAAAGGTAAGTATTGCACAGTCTAGCAACATTTGACTAAAACTGAGACCATTTATGTGGAACAGTAGTGTGGGAACAGAAAAGAAGCTAGCGGAGCAGCAATGAGAAATTTGAGCTTTGATCAAGGAGACAGCAACATTTGACTCTATCTGAGCTGGCAGGGAGATCCCATTCCAAAGCAAAATAAAATATGTCATTCTTTCCAGCAGATGAAATTCTCCCCAGTGGTTTGTTCCTCCCAGGATGATTTTATGTGATCTCATTGTCTTTATAGTCTTTCCCTGGAGGAAGCTGAACGTTTAATATAGACTACAGCATTAGCATCCGGTATTAAATCAGTCCAGCTACTCTGAAATGAGGCGAGTGGGCGTCCTGGAAAGGAAATAAAAATGCAAGTTTAATAGAGGAGAGAGGTTCACCTTGACCCATGCTATTTATTGCAAAAGGCACAGGAACACACTGCTTGCTCAATGGAGGGTCACTCTGCCCTGCCATAGATGTGTTTTACACTCCCAGTAAATTCCAGATGCTCAGAGTGTGCACAAGGAATGCATCATCCAACCCCAGAGGCTTTTACATCTTGCTTTGCTTTACCAAGCAGCCCTGGGAGAGAATCAGCACGTTCCCACAGCTCTCATTAATCCAACTGGCAAACTTAGGCACTTGGCATTTTAGCCACACAGTTCTGGCATCTTTGGCTGCAAAGATGAGCCATGAAACTGCAAGGAAGAAAAATGTCAGGAAGGGAAACACTAAAGACCTCAGGCATGGTGCAGGATGTCAGGGATCAGCACCCTAGCAAGGCACTGCAGAAAGGGTCTCTGTCCCACGTGCTTCTCCTGCATCCCCACTGTGGTTTCAAGCAGGATTCCTTCCAGGCAGGCACTACACACAGCACTAACAGCTGCCCCGTGAGGAAGCCAGATGTGCTGTGTGAGCCACAGCTCACACAATCCCATTGCTGGTCTGAAACTTGGTGGCTTGAAGAGATTTATGTTGCATCTGTGTAAGCGCTCTTATGTAACTAGTTCACCACATGCCAGTTGCACACATGCCCACAGAAAAGCTGCATTTCTGGTAGTTTGGGGGTTTTTTTTAACATCATGTGAGCTGACAAAACATGATTCTTCAGCACCATTGGGAGTGAAAACACTCATTTACCTCATTTAATGTTTTACTTCAAGAAACAATTTAGCCCACGCTTGAAGTGTCAGCTAAATGAGATAATTTAAAATAATTCTGAAAACATGCTAACTGTAAGAGGCTATAATCAGAGCTAATTACAGGGACATTCTGGAAATCCCTTGGCTTGGGGCTTTAGTTTTGATAAAGGGGATAGCAACTTCTAAGCTATGATGCTTTTAATTATAACAATAGTAATCACCTTCGTTTACACAGCTTCTTTCATCTCTAAAAACCCCACAGCTTTGCAAACTATACATACCACAGGGATTGTTTAGCCTAACACCAAAGTGAAGCCATCTCTGCAAGAAATGAGTAAGTGTTTAACAATACCTGGCAGTCTTGGGCAAAATTTGTAGAGGAAAAAAGATGCAGAGGGAGAACATCATTGCTCTTGTGTCTCCTTACACAAACACTCAGGGGATTTCTGGATGCCCACAGTGGCAGCCATCTGATCTTGAGAATAAGGAAGGCAGTTTTTATATGTGCCTGTAGGCTCAAGGCACTGTGGAGGAAGGCAGCAGCAGCACATGGCAGCACCCTGTCACATTGCCCAAGCTCACCTGTCCACGTCCTGTGCTGGGTGATGATAAAGCTTTGACACTGCAGCTGGGAGTTACAAATGGCAGCGGCTTCCTCGGCGCTGTGGATGGACAGCAGGCAGCCCAGGTGGCTGTAGGAGGGCCAGCACTTGTAGCCTTCTCCTTCCACCGTTCGGAAACCCTTCAGGGAGATGTAGTCTGGGGACAGAAAGAGGATGTCTAGGGAAACACTCCAGGTGCACTTTGGGAGACTGGTTACACTACACAATCAGTGAAACTCTTAAAAGAATTGCAGCAGTGACAGACTGAGCTGACCTGCCAAGGTGGAGTGGGGTGGAGCTGCGAAGTTAAAAGAAACCCAAATCTTGCCCTTTGGTTCTACAGTGGAGCACAGACAGCAATTCCCCCACAGATGTAGGAGAGGGGTCAGAGGTCTCAAGGGCAAAGGGAGAGGGGTGCCACCACAGGGGTGGGCAAGAGGAGGAGGCTGCTGTGCAAAGCCACAAGGTCTCCATGTCTTCCCTGAAGAAACCAACCGCAAAATAGCCTCTCCTACACCCCAGCCTGAACAGCAGAAGCTCATCGCAGATCCAGCACCAAGCCACATGAGGCACAGACTGACCCACACATCATGGTGGCACCCACAGAAACAGGAGACTGGGGAACTCCAGTGAGGGAAAGGAAGGCCAGATCCTGCTCCTGACAAGGAGACCTGACAAAAGACCTGACAAGCCTGAGCAGGTGTTGTTCAGGCTATGACTGCTAAGAGTCTCCTCACCTTCCCACACCTCTAGGATGGTGATCATTTTGGCACAGTGCGAAGCCAACAGACAGGTGTTGTTGGAAAATACCAGTAATTCCTGTTAAAGCTGCTGGTCCTTCCATGCAAATGACCAGATATCTTTGTTCATAACAGTGCAAATTATAGTTCTTTCACATGTAAAGAGATTTCCTTCTGCAAGCCACCATCACGCACCACCTTATGTGAATGCTCAGGAAAATGCAAGCCAAGTAACCGCTGGATTTTTGAAACTTGCTTTTGATCAGCCTCATCTCTACCACTGAATGGGTCCTTTTCAGAGGAATGCACCTCATAAAGGCAAATTTATCCATCCACAGGTCCAACAGAATGTTCTTCAGAGAAAAGGAACTTAGAGGGCACCAAGGCTCCAGGTGCCCTGCCACACTCATCTTGGTGCTCTCACCCCCCACTCTATGTTTCCATAATAACCTATGCTCAGCAGAGAGAAGCCACACAGTGAAATGGGAAGTTTGAATATCAGCCCAGAAAACCGACTGGTTGGTCCAAAGGATAAGGATATCCCAAGTCAGGAGTCACTCAGTTTGCTACCCCAAATACATTCCCTTGAAACACTGATGTTCATTATGAGAAGAGTATTTAGAAGCAGTGCAAACACATGTCTATGCAGACTGTCTGCACTGCTTTTACTTTGCAAAGCAATACAATCATGCATAGCTCCCATGGAAAAAAAACAACAAAAGCCTGCTCAAAAAAAGACACTTTTGGTGCTTTTTCTAGTGACTATAAGCTGCCTAAATGTATAGGAGATCAGAATTTGACCAATTACCAAGTGCCTCGCTCCTTCAGTAGTTACTTCACTTAGCGTATTCAAAATCGACTACCTTTTAAAAGAAGAGGTCTTTTCTGCAGATACAGCCCAGACTTGTACAGATGTAAAACCTTTTCAAAAGCTCTCAGGGTTTCATTTATTCCATATCTTAGATCACCTAAATTTAAGGAAAAAGATGACAAAGATAAGCAATTCCACAAAATACCACTTAGAAAGTTCTAAGAAGTAAGTTTACGAATATTAGCTGATACCTGTTGCATTCAGAATATCACTCAAAAGGGGCCGCAAAGTTGGTGGTGCAGAGTGTGGCAAAAGATAGGTGAAAAAATACCTGCAAAAAATCCCACAGGCTGATTAGAATACAGTGCCTTCATTTCCCTGGTGATTAAGACATCTACATTTTCCCGTGACTTGATTATCCATACAACCAAGTCAAGATTACCTTTATAACCAAGTCTGCTTTGGTTATAAAGTTATGTTTGAGCACATCTTGGTGTCTCAGATGGTTCCTGCGTGTTGGGCTGAAAGCCTGGTCCTTGCTGCATGAAATCTACCTTGCAAAGCTTCATGCAATAAAGCTTCCCCTCATTCCCCTGGGCCATTTTTGTATACTAAGCAATGTATTTCCCACCAAAAAAAAAAGACCTGTATAAAAGAAGACTCATACAAGATCTTTCTCTTGTCCTGAAAACGTTTGACCTTTTTATTGCCCCTAGAAAGTCAGGATGACTCATTTCCTGACCCTTTCACAAAATTTCTGTTCTAGGGAACAAGTGCACAAGAGACAAGTGCAACTGCAAGGCTGCAATAATCTATGCAGGGATCTAGCACTGAATCCTGGAAATCCAGGCTGCCTTACTAAGTCCTTCTGTGTAAATATCCAGGCTGCCAAGGCTTCTTTCCAGGATGTGACCTGCCAAGCATCAATGGTGACCAGAAGTCCCTGCATTTTCAGCCTACATGAAGTGCTGCAGCAGCCTCAGCCCCTTGCCTGCTACCTGCTCCATTGCTCCTCCATAGGAGCCCACAGGGAGATTTGGAGATGAAGGGAAGCTCCGGCCAGCCTGTGCCCAACAATGGGGACTCAAAGCTGATGGGGTTTTGCAGGTAGCCTGCACTGCCACTGCTTTCAGCAAGCACAGCCCATGGATGTCAAGCACCAGGGCTTGTTTGGCAAACAGTAAATTTACAGGTGCAAGCTCTGGGGCAAGTTTTTAGAGGGCGTTGGGGAAAGGGAGCAGCAGAAGAAAGTTTCCTTCATTCTCACCAGACAACAACGACAGTATTTTCCTGCCTTATAAGGAAAATAACTTGCTTCAAAGTGATCCTTAACTACCCTTTGACAGAGATGAGGGGAAACACTGCATGGAAGAAGAACAAGGTGCTAGAGGCTACATGGCAGGGTGTGAGCCCAACCACCCCAGATCTTCCCCACATGGCTGGACATACCGATATGCATTGAACAGATTCTTCTTTTCATTCATTCCTTCGCATTTCCCAACCACGGAGCATTTGAGAGGGAAACTTTTGGTAGGGAAGTCGAGTGTGCAGTCATTATCTTCCTTGCAAGACAGCTCCTCGGTGCTGGCATCATCCATGTCTGTCACTTTTAGGTTTCCATCCACCATAACAAACTGCCTTGGCTGGAAATCCAAGAGGACTATTGAACCCAGGGGGGAATGTGCCAAGTAAAACAGCAGTTTCACAAGACTCAGGCAAATCTGAGAAAGAGAAGATGAATATGCATGGAAAAAAACAGATGAAAAACAGCTATTAAATTGGAAGTAGAACAAAGGGGAGGGCATTCAATTAAATTAAAAGGGAAAAAAAAGCATATAGAACTTAAAAGGTAATTATATGTATGCTACAAAATTTATTATCAACATTGCCACAGGATTTGACTGGTAAGTAGTTTAGCAACATTTTTTAAAAATGTGCGTACACAAAAAGAGACATTTGCAGCTAGAAGAACTAGAGGAGAAAGCTGTGAGGAAAACAATAGCAGCCTTCATGTTTCAGGAGCTATATTGATTTGATAGCTGAAATAAGAAGGGTTTTTCCCAGTCTGGCACAAAATTAATAGATTCCCCTCCCTTCCTCCATGCTGCTCAATACAGACTGAGGCTCCATAGTCATTAATATCAGATTCATGCCTTGCTGCATCACTCAGCAGTACGAATTTGGGCACACAATCATGCTTCTGAAAAATTAGTCAAGTCTTGCAATATATTTATTGCCAGCTTTTTGGCTTTTATGACAACTTTCTGGCAGCAGGGAAAGGCCAGGCAATACCTGACCCAGCAGAAAGCTTGGTAAATGATTTTAAACAAACTGGAGCTAGAGGAGTGCATTTATACTGCACCAGCACTTTGCTCAAGTAGCTTTCTGCAGCAGTTTTCATTCAGTATCAGGAGCCCTGGCATCAGACAAAGTGTATCCTCAGCTAGGTGTGCCAGGCAGCCCCACGTCACCCCTCGCCACTGCCGATAGCGATCTGTGCAGGCGTGAGGGATTTTTCCCTTGGAACAGCTCGCACAATCCCTGGTATCTGATGTGGCTCATCACAGGGGAATCCCATAAGTTTAGACACCCTAATTAGGAAACAGGACTAGACAGTGCCAGTGTAAATTCTGAATTTGTGTCTTCTGCAGTCAAGAGATTATTAAGATCTCTAACGCCACCATACCAAACTTTACCGCCAGCTAATCCAGCATCATGGGTTTCTTACAGAAGACTTCGGCACATTTAAGAAGATGAGATGCTAGGAAAGCTATATAGAAGCCAGTACGAAAAAATAAAGGAAGTAAAACTGCCCAAGCCAAGAGAAATGACTGTGGAAGCTCTGATGCTATTTTAACTTGTTTAGTGAAGCAATCATAAGAATCCCAGCTTTGTGTCCCACAGCTGAGTGAGCGGTTGCCACACTCCCCCTCTGGCTCAGATGGCAAGGCTCTCCTTCAACATGAAGGACCACATGCAGACAGGGATTTTATTTTTAGGACTTCTGTTGCGCTTTTGTTTTGCCCAAAGCATTTCTTCCTGACACTAAGATACCCTTGCTTTTTTACATGATGCCTTTTTCTTTCCTCCTGGCACCCAAACAAGTAGTATTGAACCCTCAACTAAGCCCTTGAGGCAAACTGTAAAACAAGCTACAACCAAAGTAAGTGCCATGCCACAAGTCATTTCTATTCCTGGGGAGCATATGGGTCCCTATGCAGGATGCCTAGGAGATGAGGCAGATCCTCCTAGAAGGGCTGCAATCCTAGCACCTACAGCAGGAGGAAAGCAGTTTAGTAGTGATTTTACTACAGTAATTCCTAGAGGGCCAAAATCAGAACCACCACACAAGCACATGGTGAGGGTCAGCTTGCTCAGCTTGTTGCCTAGAACAGGTAACACAGTGTAAACCACAGACTCGGAGCATGGTGAGGTGGCTTTCCTAAGTCACACTCCGGTTGCTGAGGGGCATCCTGACCAAAGCCCTTCTGCATTTATATATATATATATATAGGCAATATAGAGGCAAAACTAACGTTATCGTGTAATGGAAGGTATTGACCACCGCCCCATCACCGAGTACGATTTTGTGTCTATCTCCTCTCAGATTAAATTCTTTTAACACTGCTCTATGGAGAAAGAAACTAAACGTGAGACACCGAGCTAGGGCTGTGTTAATGTGATTTTAAAGGAATGAAAAGGAAACGATTTACAGACACTTCGCAGGATCAAACGGTGTCGGCAGAAGAATCCCGTTTGCCCCAGCGGTCACCACCGGCTCTTCGCCGGTTTGCCCAGTTTGTGGTCTAAAAGCGACTGATAAAACTCCTTTGCTTTGTTTTCTTACTTTAAATCTTTCCTCCCAGGGGGTCTGCAGGAGCTGAATCATCTCCAGCGGGGATCCCAGCTCCAGCATGGCTGTGACCCGTAGCTCAGCATCTCCGCTGTTGTCATAGCATTGGCCGTGCAGCTGCGGGAGAGCAGAAGCAGGGTCGGGGCGACGCCGCTGCCAGCGCCAGCATCTCTCGGCCGCCCGGGCACAGCGCGGGCACCGGCACCGATTCCCCCGCCCCGCCGTGCCCTGGCAGCGCCTCCCGCAGCCCCCCAGCCCCGGCG
>VZTT01055199.1:20342-33516 GCA_013400855.1 Buphagus erythrorhynchus
CCCGGCCCCGCGGGCACACGGGGCAGCGACGGCACGGACCGCCCAGGGCGGGGAGGCGGTGGCGGCGCGGCCCCAGTGGCTCTGGAGGAGGTGGCCCGGGGTGGGAAGCGGAGCTGCCGGGTGCGGGCGGCACATCCCCGCAGACACCCGCCCACCCTCCAACGGCGGCTGCTTATAGCAGGACACGCGGATTTCACGGGCGTGAATTTCGTCGGCCCTCCTAGAGGGTACCGGAGACTGCAGCCGAGTGTTAAACAACGGGTTAAAATCAGTGAGAACTGGCATATCTCGTTTCCCTGCCGCTTAAAACTCTCAGGTTAGGTTTCTAAGAAGAGCAAACACTGGCAGTTTCTCATATTAGAAGGATAAACCCCTATTAGGTTGAATCAACAATCCACTGCCTAAGCACGGAATTGGAATTTTTTTCCAGGGAAAAAAAAATCAAACCAAACCCGTCCTCCACCGAAACGAGCCAATACAGGCAGAAAACACACATTTATCGTTGGTTTGTGAGGCGATCAGATCGATCAGTGTGGTGGCACAGCTCAGGGCTGCCTTCTGTGACACACGTGTACTTGCGTGGAACAGGAAAGCCTTTCTCGCGGGTGCGAGAAGCAGGACAGGTGCCTGCCGCGGCTCTGTCACTGGTTTAGACACGTGTCTGCACCGGGCTCTGCTGTGCAGAAAGTCAGGTTAGCTTAGGGCAAAGGCAGATGCAGTTTGTCTGCTTCTAATTGAGGCAATATGCAGTTAACTCTTCTCACTGAGCAGCCTGAAACACCAGCCAAATGGGTGGATTCACTTTTTTATTTATGTTTATGCTACTGGGTTAGAAATTAAAATAATGGTGTGCCTCTCCACCTGGTGTGCTTCATTTTCTGCCCTACTGTTTTCAATGGCATAACTAGCACTAGACCCTCCCCAGAAAGGGAGCAGGTGATGCATGGCACAGTTGGGGTTGGAGGATGCTGCTGCCCTGTTCCTAGTGACACAGCCCTGCTGAGAGCCTGCAGCTTCTGGCAGTCACCCACTGGCACACAGTGGGTGAGATTGCACAGGGTGTGCCCTGGCTGTGATCAAGCAGTGGGACCTCTCAGTCCTGCAGTGCTGTGCTGCCCTTGGACACATCTGTTCCATCTTCCCCCCTCCATGCACAGCAGTGCCAATCTCCTGACTCACCCATGCTCTGTGTGCACTGCTTGGGTCATGGCTGCAAGTCACCCCTGTAAAGGAACCTTTGTGAAATATCTCTAAGAAATTCAACTTTAATGTCATAGCCAGTGGGATGGAGATTTTCAGAGGTTACAGCAGGTCAGCTATCATGACTGGTGATCCCCAAGGCTATCTTAATAAAAATAATGTATATAAATGATCACTTTAAAATAACTTCCTTCCCAAAAGCCTGCAGAAAGTTACCCTTTCACTTCTTGTTGGTTCAATACCACTGGAGCAGCCAATGGGACAGTAAGATCAAACACAGTTGTTTGGTAAGAGAGCAGGAGAAATGAATTCTGAACTCAGGTCATTTCCAGATGGCAGAGTTTGGGGAGGGAAGGCAAAACAAACGGTCTGCCTACATGTAAAATAATCAAGTGGAAAATCTCAGGCCTCCTGTGCTTACCCATGCACAGACAGGTTAGAAGCTGATCCCAGAACAGCTCTTTCAGTAGCTGAATTTCCTTTGTTGCTTTTTAACCTTAATAGCTCTTTAATTACTGTTCTTATTTTCAAATCAAGTATACATCTGTGTCATATTAATGAATATTCATTGTCACTGGAGACGTATTAAATGCATTTTTACCTGTGTTTCCAAGGGAATAGATGCCAGCTGTGTGTACTATTATCTAATTTCAGCCTGTCCTCAGCACTGTAATAGTATCAAGACCTATTAGAGAAGACTCACAGATACATAAAAAAGAACAATGAATGATTATTTACTTGCTTTACAGTTGCACTTAAGGATTCCTGCCAAGATCATAGCTCTGTTGTGAAAGGCTTTTTGCAGACTATGGCACAAGAAGTGGCCTTGTTTGACATAGCTGACACCTGAAATGGGAAACACAGGAAAGTGCTGCAGTAAGAATATAGCAATGGAGTATATAGTCATTTGAGTGTCTCTTAGATACTTGGAGGGTTCTGCCTGACCTTACTGCCTTTGATAGCATGTGAGCACTGTGTGAGCAGGTGGGTACATGTTACAGATACCTGCTTTGTGATTGTATGGTCTCAGCAGCAGAGGCTGCTTAAATCCACGGAAGGCCTCCCGTTGCAGCTCTCATCATACAACCCCTCCAAGTGCAAATCCACATATGGTTAACCTGTGTGCTTGCACTAGGCCCACCAGTACACTTTCTCATCTACATTCATTCCTTTATAGGCTATAGATGGAGCAGAAGGCTGCCCACTGTTCAGAATATATCAGTCTGTGCTGTAATTTCAATAAGTGTGATTGAATCCCATGCTTCTTAGCTTCTTCTGGCTTTCTACAAGGGCTGGAATGAGATTCCTCTCATGAAAAATTGTCCTGGCACTAATGCTAGCTGGGCTCCTTTCTCAAAATGTATGAGTCTGTACATGAAGTGTAGATGAAAATTGAGAGTCTCCTGTGCTCCAGACTAACTGGGGTGAGAAAGCATCCCATTTTCCCATGCCAGCACTGAACATGTTTGCCTGCTGAAAGACAGACACCTCTGGGTGCAATTTCCCTAGCTGGTTCCCTCCTATCCCAAAAGATCTAGGCAGCAGCATTTCCCTATTCATGTCTATAACACTGATCTAGAAGGGATAAGATCAAGTTCTTGGGTTAGCATAAAAAACCTGGGGAGAAATCCTGGGGGGAAAGTTTTCACTCTGAGCACGCACATGAAAGTCCTGGGCATCAGTCCAGAAGAGGGAGGCCAGGAGTTTTTAGGTCTGGGAGAGGGATCAAAGAAACCTGCAGCAGCCACTTCAGAACAGAAGGAAGACTTAGGCAGCTCTAATAAGGACTCTTGGGAATACATGTCATCACTGGTGCCCTTGCCTTTGAGGGCAGCAGTTACCTTGACTCCTTGCCAGCTGAGCTCCTGGCTGTCTCCAGACAGTTCCTGTCCAGCTGCAAGTGTGCACATCTGGGGCAGGGTGAAAGCCAGAGGAGCTGCTGGAGGGCAGGCACTTAGCTGCAGAGTGCAGGGGCAGGAGCCATCCTGTGCAGCCTGGCTTTGCACTTCCATGTCAGCTGAGAAACCTTCTTGCATCCAACCTCCAGGCACACAACTCTGGCCTGTGTGTGGCCATGCCTGGGTGGCACCCAGGAAAAAAATCACACCAGCCATTTCCAGATTTCTCTTTGTATTGCCCAAGAGCCAGGAAAAGGATAAGAAGTAAGTCAGATGCAGGTATGATACCTTCCTACAAGAAAATGAACTAGGAAGACAAACCTTGCTCTGCTTTTTTGCCTTACTGGACAGTAACTCTAGCCAAGGGCTTGGTGCAATAATGATTGCCATAGAACTAAAATAATATGTTTCTCTTCCCCAGCAGGAAGAACAACTGTCCTTTTCTGTGGTGTCCAAGACAGCTGCAGCTCCCAGGTGTTTTTACAGCCCATGGCAGGCACAGCTGTGTCTCCCTAGGCACTTCTGGTCTGAGGTTTCTCATCAGGGTTTAGCAAAGCTGATGCCAGCACCCAGTTGGCATATAGGACACCAGGAAGCAGCTTTCCTGAACCTGCTCTGTTTTTTTTGTTGTTGTTGGGTTTTTTTGTTTGCTTTTTTTTTGGTTTGGTTTGGTTTGTTTTTTTTTTTTTTTTGTCAGATGAGGGATCATATCCTTGCTAGAGGTGCAGGATGAAACCATGAGAACACTGCAGGGCATTTGTGTGGCCCCACAGGCCATCATCTTCTCCAGTGGTACAAGGGCAGCCTGACTTCAGAGGGGAGCTGTGAAGGCTGAGGAGCACTGCTGCTGTTGGGTGCACTGGCAATGAGTGCTTGCCATCTGCTAGGAGGCAATCAGCCTGACAGAAGACACTCTTGGATGCAGGAAAAAGAGAAAGGCCTGGGACCTGAAGGGCTGGATGGCATTTGGGCTTGCAGAGAGAGAAGGAAGTGTATCCTCTGAGGAGGGTGAGTAGAAAGCAGTCAGGGAGCTCTGGTCTTGGGTGTGGAGGCCCATGGGCCTGCCACGGCTCTGGCCACAGCCTGGCCTTGGATGGGATGTCCCTTCAATGGGCTGTGATTAGCTTATCTCAGCCCTCCTGGAAGGATGCTCCTTAGGTTGGCACACCTTTTGTTGTCACGGTGAGCTATCCCTGAAATCTTCTGTTATCCCACCATGCCCTAGTACTCATGTTAATCCTCTGTAATCCATTGGTCTCTCCCCCTTGGTACCACCCTTGCTCTCCCCCATAAAAACCCCAGTTTCCCCCCGGTTCTTTAGGGAGCTGTTGTCCCTGGCTCCCTTCACAGAGCTGCTGGATAATAAAGGAATCTCTCTGTCCCTGAGTTGGCCTGGGGTAGCCTCACAAGCAAAGCTGAAATCACTGAGCTGATCTCACTGAGAGCTGATCACTTGTGGCCATGGCCATCGCTTGCTGAGGTGTATCTGGTGGCTAGGAGACCAGCCAGAAGAGCCCCTTAGAAGGCAGTCCTTTGCAGGACCCTCTCTCTGGGAAGGTTGGCAGCATCCCGGGTCTGGAGCATCAGATCTCCATGGGCCCCCTAGCAGCCTTCACTTGGGCACATGAGGGCTGACAAAACTCACTGAAGGATTTTAACATGCTAACAACCCCCTTGAGCCCTCCTCGGAGGTGCCTGACCTCATGGCAGAGGTGGCAGAAGGCAGTTAGGTGTTTGTGTAATTAATGAATCTCAACTCATTCACTGGTAGCACTGAGCAGAGCCCTGGTGTGGTGGCATCTCACATTTCCACAGCACAATTTGCCAGTGTCTGTCAAGCTGTCTGTGTGCTGTTCACAGCATATGCCACTCTTGTCACAGCTTTCCTCCCCACTCCCCCCAGCACTGAGATATTGCCCTGCCTTTGACATATTCTCAGGATTCAGCCATTTGTTATGCCACCAGCACATCCAGCCTGACTGGCATGAACATCCTCCTCCCTATTGCACCAGCTCCTGGGAACACATATCCAGCTGAAGAGTCCTCAGTCTTCCCAATGAGATTTTATTAATGTCTAGGAGGATATAATCAGATTTCCAGCACAAGGTCTTGAAGAGCTGGTCTACTGATAGATGGACTAAACCTTCCCTTGCAATACAGGTACTGGTACCCCAAGTGCAAGTCATATTAGTACTGTAAGGTGCTGATTGTGTTATCAAAAGCAGCATCAACCTTCTGTGCTTGCTATCCCACTGCTGCACTGAATGAGATGGTGCACAACAGGCATAAAGTCAGGGAAAGCTCTGGGATGTTGCTCTCCTGCTATGGAAACCACCACAGGAAACTGACAGTGTATAGACTGTGTTCTTGCCCTTTTAATTCAGAAAAATAAGAAACAAAAGTGACAGCATCAAATGCCTTTAATTCTCTGTATTTCATGATAGAGGAGGCCCAAACCCCTATTAGGTATCCACATATTTCTGGAAGGCAGCATTTTCAAATAACAGTTTTTCTCCCTAGCAGAGCCTGGCTGCAAGCCTTCAACACAGGGAGCCATTCAGGCACATCTGCAGAAGAGAGGGGTGCAGGACCTTCCTTCTCCTTCCTCTGGCTCAAATTGCAGACACATTTCTTCAGTGGCAATGCCATTTTAAGCAGCATTTAGTTCAGGCACTTATTTCCAGCCCTCCTGTACCTAACTAGAGCATATGGTCTAAGTGTTACTGTAGCTTTGTGGCAAACAAGATGGGGAAAATGACCCAGGTTAAAATAAATGCAGCAAGACTTTCCCCACAAAGAAGAGTGTCTCAGAAGAATGAGCACAGGCTGTGTGGAGGGGTAGGAGGAAGCAGGAGTGTCCCTTTTTACAGTGTGGACTGGGAATCTATGCTTTGCATAGTATCAAAAGAAAAGGAGAAGAGACTGAAGAAAAATCAGGCAGTAGCAACAGAAGAAAGTAGTGGCCTCGGACTCTGATTTTGTTTTTTGTGGTTTTTTTTTCGCATTGTTCCCATCAATTGTTATTCACATTTGGAGCAGGGATAGAAAAATTGCTCTGACCAAGAGACTATCTCCAAACATCTCTTCCTAAATTCAGCCCAAATCTGTGTTCTACTATTTTCTGATTTCATTGTGTAAGAAACTCCCCAAACAAGGGCTTACTTAGACCATGTTGTGTTGTATATAAGCTTAGTGGAAACCATGAGCTGGGACTGGAGTGTAGGTTTGTGTGGCACTCCAGAGATACTCCAGTGAAAGGATGTTCTTTTCCAAGTCTGGTCAGAATCAAAGAGCCCCCCAGGAAAAGAACAAATTTGGCAATTCCAGGTACACGTCCAGATTGAAGATGCTCAGTAGAGTGAATCTCATAAGGTTTTCTTCAGTAAATTATGAGGAAGGTTAGAAATAATTTCAGTCTAGTAGTCCTCGAAAGGGATCTACAAAATCTAACCTTTAATTAGTGTAAAGATCTTCAAAATCAGAAGAAACACAACGAGTAGCATGCCACGCTCCTCTCCCTCAGCAGTCATGCCTTGCAGCCTCTTGCAGAGCTCCTTGGCTTTAATTTACATATTACTCCATCTAGTGGCCTTAAGGTTCCAGTCTCCAAGAGTTTAAAACTCTGTCCTGGCACCAGCTGGAATTCAAACCTCTGCAGCAGCTTTGCCATCACCACTTTTACCTCCATCTGTTAAGAAGAAAAGCAAACTGTCAGTGACAGCAAATACATCTTGGACTGCAGCTGCTTAAAGTCAGTCTGCTATTTTACACTGCTTTGTCAATATAGAGATTTAGAAGTTGAATGTAACTCTGCTAATGCAGCTGGTTGAGTTTGAGAGGGAAACCTGAGGCTTCCTGGATTTGAAGACAACTCATAGGCACTAAGATCAGTCTTTCTGTGTTAAACCCATTTTGGAAGTCAGACTGTAAAACTAAAGCACTCTGAGCACTGGTGCTGAGATGAGCTCACAGCACAGACCCAAAGCACTGGCCTCTGGCTGTCCTGAAACACTCTCTGCCATGCTCACACACATTAAATTGTTCCTTCTGTCCATGTAGCCCCCACTTCACCTTCTCTGTGCCAGTTCTGGCTTGTGTCCTCCTCCAGCTGATGTTTTCCCTGCCTTGATTCTGTCAGTGGCAGCCATGGGATGGTCCCCAAAACCCCCTGCACATCCCTGTGTGCTTGACTTTGGTTGGCAAAGGAATGTTGACTGTGATTCCCACTAAGGGGTTTGGATTCAAGCAGGCTGATGCAGGACAGTTTGGAGGGAGTGCAGCCTGCTGCTCTCCTTGGCTGCATGGATGTCTGCTCTTGTGATGGCATTTGGGAGACATGCCTGTCATGGGCATGGGGGGAGATCTTCCCTCTGTGGAGAAGAGGGTCAGTGCACAGGGCATCAGTGTGGCCTCTGCTGCCCACCACCACCTGTGGTCAGTACACCTGAGCTGGCCCAGTGCTTGTTAGCCAAGTGTTGTTCCAGGTCTCTACTCACCTGTGCAAACACCTGCCCAATGCAGGATCGGGGTCCCAGAGAGAATGGAAAATAGCAGTAATATGGCCTGAAAAGAAAGATGTTCAAAATTGTCACTCTGACAACTTGGTTGCAAAGAAACAAATATTTCAGCAAGGAAATGGTCTATATATCCCCTCGCCTATTGGACTTGTTAAAGCAGTCTCCAAATTAACTCTTTTTTGCTTCAGAGCAGCAATACAGCTTGGAAGAATGTGTCCTTGTCATCATTCTTTACTGTATGGCTCAGCTGCTGGAGCTGTTTTGTTGCATGCCAGCCTTATTTCAAAGCTGAATGTCAAGCACACTCTAAATGCTCTTCAGTCTGTCATGAAGATGTCACAATCTGCCCAATTATTGCTCCTTTGGGCAGCTCTGAACCATGTGAGTGAAGGGGTGATTGGTTTATGTGACCAGACTAACTAGGCTGAAGGAAAACTCCTACTCATGAAACAGCTGGTGCTGATCCCTGCATCTGTTTGGTCACTCACTGGTCCTTCTATGACACTCCTGACCACTGACTAGACTTAGGCTGCCTGCCCACATGGCTGAACAGCATCTTCTCTCCCTCAGCCCCCTCTCCTCTTTCTAATATGGAGACATTTCAAACACCCTGGGACCAGGGCTGTCACTAAATGCTGGCATTGTATTAAGGCAAATATTCAGTCTGGTTTGGGCCCAAAACTTTACCTCAATATAAACATTTAATAACAATAATATTGGTCTTTTTTGTTGTAAGGTAACATGTGGTCTAAAGAATTCTTGAACAAAAGCTGTGCATTATTGCCCTCTATTTACATTTGGATGATTTAGTGTTGCTCATACTGGAATGGAAAAATAGTTTATTCTACTTTTCTTTCCCTTGAAATCTCTTCCTGTAATGGTTTCTTAATACATATTTAACAACATGGGAGTAAAAAGCAGCTCACTTAGGTGCATCTTTGCTGAATCGATCTGGATCAAAAGTAAGTGGATCCTTGAAAAACTTTTCCATCCTTCCCATTATGTAAGTGTTGAGCTGGCAAGAAAGAGTTTGTTTTTGTTAGTCAGGAGCAACACACTGAAAAGGTATAAAACCATAAATGCCTTCCACTCCCCAGTCCCAACTGAGAGTCTTAATTCATACCCCAGTTTTGGTCAAAACTTTAGAGAAGCCAGTACAAATATGCCCAGGGAAGATTTTGGCCCTCTCATCCACAGGTCCATTACATTTGGATTAACTGGGGCAGCTAAAAGCTGCTGATGGTGGATGGGACTCACAAAGACCGTGGTGTTTGCAGGAATTCTGATGTCATTGATGACTTGCTCCTTCTCCAGCCTGCGGAGTGTCCCTACAACGGGTGGGTACAGCCGCAGCGACTCCTTCAAAATCTGTGTCAGCAAAAAGCACAAGAGGGCTCTTAGTTCAGACATTGTAGGAAACAGAAATAAAATTAATTACCTCCCTATGGCCTTTCACTTTCGCCAAATGGGAGATTTGAAACGGATGCTGGTCTATCTGCCTTGGACTCCTGACAGCAAATACATGGCTAAGTCAGCTCCTTCAGGCCTGGCTCTTTCTTATAGCTGGTAAAATACAGAGAAAAAAGACACAAAACCCAGAAAGAGATACTGGAATAGATCTAACTCCTCAAGTCAGACGAACAACTAAGCAAAAAAGTATTAGGAAGCAAACTCAAAGGGAATATCTAAGAGTGAAGTCTCCTGCCCTTGATGAGCTGTTCTGGGCACTGGCTGCCATGAGGGTGGGTGATTGCTCCCACCTCCTTCCCACTCTCAGCTCCTGCCTTTGTCCTGCTTCTGCTGCTTGAGGAGCTGAGCCAGGTCAGAGCCTGAAAAGACAAAAAACAACCTGGCAAAGGAAAATGAATAGGGAATGTTGAGAAAAAAATGGAACAAGACCATTTCTTTTGGTGCCAGTGAGCTGTAAGAATGGCTTATTTCATCAAAGTGAAACCTAATTAACAGTGCACATGAGCATCGCATGAAAATGCAATTAACAGTGTGCATGCACGAGTGGACTAATGAAAAAGAAACCTGGACAAAAGGATTCAGAATTGCCTGAACAACAGGAGAGGAGTCCCATAGTCTCTGATACTCCAGTGATGGACTGGCTCTGACCAAGGGTGACTGATTTTGGTTGTATAGATCCAAGCTTATGCTGTTAAATAAATGGTCTGCTTTGAGAAGTTCTCATGTGATCTGTCTTAAAACTGAAAGGCTTAGATACCTCATCCTAATTGGAATGGTATGATTGTGATGGTGTTTGGAGAAGCCTAAGGAAGTCTGCTGATTTCTGTAATCACATAGAGTTGTCTTTTCCTTATGAGAAGTAGACCTATGAAATCTATCTGCTATCAAAGCACAGTAATTTGTGGGATGGGGTATACCAAATGGTAAAACACTGTTGCTCACCTCAGCAGGAAAGTTTAAAACAAAAAGGATCATGGCAGACTACTAAAATCACAGGGCAATTTATGCAAATCAGCTGCCAGGAATGTGATTCAACCTCTCCTGAGGGCTACTGGTGTCCCCCATCTTGTAAGAAAACGAAATGCAACACAAACACTGGCTAATAGCCAACCCTGGCTTTGCAGATCATTACCAACTAGCATTTCTATACACAAGACCTCTTTTAGGACCAAGCTCTTTCCCCCACCACCTCCAAGTGACTGAAGAGGGTTTCAAGACTGAATAATGAAAAATTTACATTAGACAACCCAGCCATTATTTTTGGCTATCCTCAAATCCCACTTAATTTCATTTGGTGAGATCACAGCTGGAAATGCTTTAACAATAATCAAACACAAATAAAGCAGTGAATTCAGAAAGTGTGTGGGATTCACACACAGGTTGGGCTCAAAACTGCACACCTTTCTTAAAATTACAGCTATTGTTTCACCTTAAACAGAAAGGGATTATGCAACTCTACTCTAGCTCCCAGATTGGTAAAAATTAAGGAAAGCAGTGAAGGAACCTGTAAATTTGAGGAGCATCTTTTCCAATAAGGCTGGGCTGCTTGCTGACTCTCTGGGGACAAACACTATCAGGATAAAATATTAGCATAGTTTTCAAAATTTTAGAAGTCTGTCATGTCTCCACAACATGTCAGAGGTGCTACCAAACAGCTCTGCCTGTTATCTTACCTCACTCCTACAGTACCTGTGATAAGTAGGTGAGCTTGCCAAGATCCTCATAGTCAACATCTCTCTTGGCACCAAGAACCTCATCCACTTCAGCCTGAGCCCTGCAGTTCAATTAAAAATTGTTAGCTGCAGATGCCTGTTTCTTGCTAGGCAAGTCGACAAATTACATTCTTTTACTTTCCAGACACTGAATTGGACTTAAACACCCATCCTCAGGCAAAATGCCAACCAATTCCCATCCAGGCCTCCTGAACTTGTACCTCATATCAGGATGAGGCAACGTGCATACAGGGCAGCTGAATCAGGTGGGATTTGGGACCCGTGTGTATAAAGGCTTTGAAAAAAATCACCGAGGTGAAACTGAAATAATCCATCTTAAAGTTTTTCTTTCCATACATTTTGGATATATTGGTACTAGGAAACTGTTTATTTTGGAACGGAGGCTAGAATTTATTGGGAACTGATCCTATCTTTTTAATAACCCTTACAATTAAGTTCACCTTGAAATTAACATCAAGCTGGGTCTGCAAATTGGAGCACACATACCTTTCCAGTATTTCAGGATGCTGACCCAGTGCCATTACTGTAAATGTCATCTGATTGGCACTGGTTTCATGACCTAATGATAACAAAAACCAGTTTAAAAGTTAGTATAAAATAATAACATGGTATGAAGATCGTCTACTAGGGTGATCGTGAATAGGAAGCTTTAAACATCAAACCCTGAATGTTTTATATAAAATATGCTAGAAAATAAAGGAAATAATAAAAGGTATGTAAAGTCTACGTAAATAACTTTCAACAATAACAAGAAAATTACATAGCTGGCAAAGATATGACCCATCTTGCCCAAGTCAAAGCTGCAGTGGTTGCATGCAGCAACTACTGGTCATCAGCTCCCTAACAGGAAGGCCAGTGAGGTCCAGGATTTGCCTTCTCATATCATGGGACACACAGTTCTGCCAAAAAGGAAGCATTTACTGGTTTTAGAGAAAACAGAGCTTTTTACCATCTTTCTTTGAAAGGTCTGCTTTACATGTTAGGATGACCCTGCTTGAGCAGGGAGGTTGGACCAGAAGACCCTTCCAACCTTACCCACTTTGTGACTCTCTGATGTGGACACTTTTCCCTTTTTTTCATGGATAGACAGGTGCTATTTTAAAGCATTACAAAAAACAGACTTCTGCGAAGATGTCTGCTGCAATAACACCTTTCTTGTCAAAGAACAGTATTTTGACCTCACCTTCTTATGAACCTAAATCCTCTTGATCTGTAAAATGTTGTTTATCCCAAATAATTATTCAGCCCATACNTTGCCTGTGAGAAAATTAAGAGTTGTCTTCAGACCTCACCCAGCTGGTCCCATGCCAGTGTAATACCACTGTCTTCCAACCAAGAGACTCCTGGTTGCAGCAGCATCACATGGAGTGATGTTAATCATGATGTTAATTATGATTAACGAGGATGTCAATCATGACCTTGTAGACAGTTTGAGTACAGCTTCCCACATGTCATATCCAAGCATTAAAATAGCTACCAACCTGCAACAAAGAAAGTGATAAAGTTATCCAGAATGTTTTCATCATCTCTGGTCTCCTCCAGAGCTGTTAAGATAGAAAAACAAGCAGGATTAGAAAATGCCCCTGTGCCCCAGCAGGACCAGCCAGAATGCTCTGTCCTGTTTAGCACATATTGGCTGAGGTGGCATCGAGAAAGGATGCTGAGTGAGCATTTCANGTGTGCTTTACATGTTAGGATGACCCTGCTTGAGCAGGGAGGTTGGACCAGAAGACCCTTCCAACCTTACCCACTTTGTGACTCTCTGATGTGGACACTTTTCCCTTTTTTTCATGGATAGACAGGTGCTATTTTAAAGCATTACAAAAAACAGACTTCTGCGAAGATGTCTGCTGCAATAACACCTTTCTTGTCAAAGAACAGTATTTTGACCTCACCTTCTTATGAACCTAAATCCTCTTGATCTGTAAAATGTTTATCTCACGTAATTACTCAGCCCATACATTTTCTGATTGGCTTGATAGTGCCTTCTCCTACTTAGGCAAGAATGGCATTTAATCATGTGGGTGAGGTGATGCAAAGACACACTGAATGTGGAAAAGATGTTTTTGGTGGGGTTTTGTGGGATCTGGATGGAAGTGCCAGAACCCTATAAGGAACAGCCTTGCACCCCAGTGGGCAATGGAAAGACAGAGGCTGGAAAACAGTGTGAAGCCAGTGGTTGGAAAACATCAGCCTGGCATTATTTGCTGCGTTGATATCACTGAAATATATAATATAATATATATAATATATAATATACATTTAATTATATAATATATAAAATATATAATTTGCCTGTGAGAAAATTAAGAGTTGTCTTCAGACCTCACCCAGCTGGTCCCATGCCAGTGTAATA
>VZTT01055199.1:33716-80200 GCA_013400855.1 Buphagus erythrorhynchus
ATAAAGTTATCCAGAATGTTTTCATCATCTCTGGTCTCCTCCAGAGCTGTTAAGATAGAAAAACAAGCAGGATTAGAAAATGCCCCTGTGCCCCAGCAGGACCAGCCAGAATGCTCTGTCCTGTTTAGCACATATTGGCTGAGGTGGCATCGAGAAAGGATGCTGAGTGAGCATTTCAGTGGTGACTTGTGACCAATATTTGATTCAACACAAAGAAACAGGGAATTTTCAAAGCAACTCTCACTATCTTCAGTGTGAAAACAACTTCAAAGGAAGATCCAAGTTCAGATCTCCAAAACAATCCTCCCTGAAATTCACAGCAAAACATACCACAGAGAAAGTCACTCTTACCAGCTCCTTTCAGTATCTGTGTTAGAATATCCATGGTGGCTTCTTTCCCATTCTGGATGGCTTCTCTCCTCCGGTCAATGCACTCCTTTGCCACACGTCTCAACAGCCTCACACTCTCCCTGACCTCCTTCACCAGCTTCTGCTTCCCTGGCATGAACTGAATACAGAATTTCTCTTGTCATTTTATTCCTTTTGCTGGTAAAAATGAATGTCAGTGTTATTTTACAAGTGAGCACCTTGTTTTCCACTAAATGATGCTTGTCACAAAAACATTTGCTCTCTATGCAACAAACTGAATGCCTGCAGGATGAAGGGTTGGGCTGAAATATGAAATATTTCAATCTGTGCATGCTGGTGTTGTGTCTTGTCAGAGCTGATGTTTTGGGTGCTGTGAGCAAAATTCATCACCTCTCCATGGAAAGAAACTGCAGCATGCAGTGCAGAATCTCACTCCTGGTCTCAAAAAGAAAAACAGGAACTCTAAAAGCCTGAACTACAGCTTTCATGAGACACTGGAATAATTCTTTACTTAAATATTTCATATATTATATCCATCGTTTCCTAGTAGGTGAATTTGGGTTGAAAATGTAATTTTTCCCACCAAGAATGCTCAAATTTCTTCCACCCTGAGTGAAGGCTGCCATTCTTCTTGGATAAATGGCAAAAATCTCAATTTTTAATGGGTATAAGAGCATAAAACTATATCATAAGGAGACACATGCAGGGGGGAACAAAAGAAAAAAAAAAAGAAGCCATTAAATACTGATGTTAATTTTATGAGTTTTTTTAAGCACTAATGAATTTTATCTTGATGCACATTGGAGGGAAAGATCTACAGATGACTGTTTCCCTGACACATATGGACCTTGCACAGCTCCATGAACTCAAGCAGGAGCAGCTGAATGTGAGGCTAGGACTGAAGTGAGGAGAGTACAGACCCTCACGAAGGGGACGCGTGCCTTGTTCAGTCCCCCCATAATCTTAGTCACAGCGTTGGGTAAAGGCGTCTGGTCATCACTCAGTGCATTTAATTCCAAGCCAAAGGCTACCTGAGAAGCAGGAGAGAAAAAGGAAACTTGCTGGGGTGGGGGTGAAAGAGCAGGATAGCCTCACAGCACCACCTTTTCCCCTAAAAATATCTCAAAGCTAGATCCTACCTTGCAGGAGGCTGTGAGGGGAGGGCAATATCAACATTATGTTTTCTCCTTATTTGGGTAGATTAATAATTTACTACTACTCTCCATGCCTCCCAAACTGGTTTGCATAGAAAGGGAAAAGGCAACATAAGGCAGACTCCATGCTGACATACAATGGCAATAATATAACCTCCAACCATGAAAGAGCCCTGGTGTGTCCCTTTTGGCATGGAGGGCTGGGAGGTATAAGGCTGAAAGAACTTTTGCAAAGGCCACACCTAGACTATGCAGACTCTTCCCTAATTGCCTTTTCCCATGGCTCAGCCTAAATGGAAGTGGCACAATTAGTCCTGCAGGTCTTCTGGCACTGCTGGGTAAAGATCTTTCTCCCTGCCTCCAGCTCCTGATCCCACCCTGCTGCTGGTAGGCATTACTTCCATCCCTTCCTGCCAGCTGCAGAGGAAACAAGAAAGGGACAGCTGGTACCTTTCCAATGATATCCATAGTCACCCGGCTCATCATCGACAGCATGCTAAACTCTGTTTTTCCATCTGCCTTTTCCTCTAGCTTCTCCATCAGCTCCTCTGCTTTTTCATTAAAAGTTTCCATCAGACCAATCAGGTAGCTGAACAATCAATAAAAATGAGTAATGGGGGCTCTGGAGAGGACATCTTTGCTCAGACAAAATAACCTTTGTTATTTTCCATAGAAGATGGTACGTTTTTTAAAAATTTATAATTAATTTGTCTTAATACATTAAAAAACAAACATATAGAATGAGCTAGATTCTTCATACAGCAGCCCTGCTCTGTCCTGCCATGTAATTAACATCTGCCATGGCAAAGGGTGGTGGCCTTTGCCCACCAAGGCACATGGACTTTATCTTTGGACCCTACATACAATGCATCAAGGTGAGCAAGGAAACCAGACGAACCCTTTACTTATCTTTTCCAACAGGATAAGGCAGCCATAACCATGCCCCAGGATACACAACCTTGGGACCTTTCTGCCATTGTTGAGTTCATAGGGGTGTCACTGCTCCATGGGAAGTCTGGTCAAATTATACTTAGCATGGGAATGGAGTGCTGGATTCTAAGTTAAATATGATTTTGGCACTGAATGCTGGGGTCTTTTTCATCCAAATACCAAATAATGGCAGGGAGAAGCATGACAATACAGTAAAAGTAACAGCTAGATCATCCCAGAAATACTTGCCTTACCTTCGGCTGAAAGCTGGATCCATTATCCTCCGCTGCTTGTGCCAATGCTCGTGGTTGCAAACAGTTACCAAGCCATTCCCCAAGAACCTAGCACACAGGAAAACAAGGAAATGAACAGTTTTGTGCAAGGGAGCCTGCTGAACCCCATGTAGTCACAAATGTAAGTCTTTCACATCTACTTCCTTTTATTTTTCCCAGGTGTAGGGAGCACCTTTGAGTATGCAACCACACTGTGGACACCAACCGAACCATAGATTTTCCTCCAGGTAGATATGGACTGCTGAGTTCAATAACATGCTGGTTCATTACAGTGGTTATGAAAATAATTAATATAATAACTGGATTATCATATTTTTAAAAGCTTCAGACTAACAAAGAAAAATTCCCTCTTTTTGGAATTGAATTTAGAAGTTGCAAACTGCAATGCCTTATAGAGTGCTCTAAAATCTGAGAAGTTTGATGATGGTCTTGAGCAGACTGCTCTGAGACAAACTGGACATCCCCAGTGGGAAAAAGGATATATGATCAAGGTAAAACAAAATCCAACATATCCTCCTCCCTGACTGGGAAGACATTTGACCTGACACATAGTTTAATAGGCACATGCTGCTTCCATGTGTCTGGAATTGGAAATTAATCCCCACGCTAAGGTAAATGGTCTGAGTCAAAATGTCATGCCTATGCTATTATTAATCTTGAACTTATTTTCAGATCACAGTGGCTTCAGATGTGTTTTGCCTACCTCTCACCAAATAGGCTGAAGAGAGTACCATACACCACCGGATCCTTTGGGTGCTGTGGCGACATCAAGAACTCCTAAAACCAAACCTCAGGTCAGTGAATACTGAGTGCAATCCATTTCCCAGATAAAACACAAAATTTCACTCACACACATTTACTCCCTTCTTCTGCAGCACTAGTCTAAAGAGTAGATGAGTTACTTGGTGTGCCCTGATTCCCCAGTTCCTGTGCTGCTAGCTTGTTTTGCATGCCTCTAGCACTTTTTTGCCCAATGACCTGAAATCTCACTCAGTTGTAATTGCAAAGATTTAGAGAAAGACATTTCATCTCTCGTGCCCCATTCATTTGAGATACTGAGCTCTTGCAGAGGGCCTGCTTTTCACAAATGGAAAATGTTTGCTATATGTACTGTTTAAATAAAAGTAACAAAATAAATTAACTGATCAAGGAAAAAATAAATCAGGACAGCCTCACCTCATCCTCTTAACTCAGCCAGAGCCAAGCACAGATTGGCTGCTCTGTGCTGCTCTGATCATCAGGCACTAGCTCCCCCGTTATGGAGGGATGGGCTGATCCCTACTATTGATTTGGCTTTATTTTTCAGTACCTTCACTCCTTCAGGGCTCACAATCAATACTGAGACTCTGTGAAAGGCATTCATTCGTACAACAGGTCCATATTTCTCTGCCCTGTAAGAAGAAAAAACTTTAAAAAAGAGAATTATGGTACAAACTACCAACATATAACAGCTCAGACCTAATAACCTCGAAGGACCAGAGCACATTGCAGTGGGAACTACCACAGTCCCCAGCCAATAAAGCCATTAAGAGAATCACAGGACAGAAAAATCAAGGTTGGAAGAGACCTTCAAGATCATCTGATCCAACCACCAACCCATCACCACCATAATCACCCCTAAACCATATCCCCAAGTGCCACATCCAGATGTCGCTTGAACATTTCCACAAAGTTACTCCACCAGCATCCTTATTCCAATGGCTAACCATTCTTTCAGTGAAAAAGTTTTTTCTAATATCTAATCTGATCTTAAAGAACAGTGCTCACTCTCTCTAGCTCCTTTGCCAGCCTTCTCAATGATGCTAATTATGTAATGCTGTAAGGGTCTTTGTGCCTTGATTTCTCCACATGAGCTACAGGACTACCCCATTCATGTTACTAGTGTGCCTCAACTTACCACTGCAGGAAGAGATCTGGTGTAAACTCCTGTTTCCTCACCATTCTCCATATGATTGGTAGGTGTCCAAATAAAAAGCTGCAGAATATGAAGGTTAAGAGTGTCATGAGGATGCCAGCATAGGGTTTTGTATGGATTGCAATCCTTATTGCTCAGTGAGTGTTGTTCATGCTTTCCTCATAAGGGAAGATGAAAATAACTCTGAGCTGTGCCAATGCCCAGCCCTCACCAAGCTGGAAAACTGGGAACCAAAGACAGGCTGGTGCTTGCATGCAGCCAGGAGGACCAGTACAGAGATGAAGGACAAGATCTTTTTCTTATGCTGTATTATAGGAGATATTTGGGTCTGGATGGGAGCTCCCATGAATTGCTTTGCTCTTTGCCTGTCTGACTGAATCTTGACTGCAGCTATTACATTGCTGTACATTAAAGAAACATTTGCATTAAATACTGTTTAATACACGCTCATCCCTGCTAAGTTCTGTCAATGGATTTCTGTTAAGGGAAATTAGGAACCATCTCCTTCTGTCCAAAACCACGTCATTTCAAATACTGAGGAGGATAATTACTAGTTAATATGGAAATTGAAGAAATTAATAAAAAATGTTAACTCTTCAAATACAATAGCTGCACTAAAAACAGAGATCAATTCCCTCCTTCAACTGTGAGTGGTGAATTCCCATTGGCTTTGCATAAATCTGAGAGAAGATTTGGCCAAGCTCCTCTCTAAATGAAGCAAGCTGCACTCAAGATCTGTTTTCCATTGGAGAGACAGAGAGCCATGCTATCATCCTTTTCAGTATAAATAAGTTATGGGGAAAAACAGGCACTTATTTTATTACTGTTGGAACTGGGAGGCGCTTAAAATAACAAGAACTCAACAAAGTTACTCAACATCTACAGAAATTTTTAATCCTCCACTTGTTTGACTCCACCTTTGTAACTGTATTCCAAAAAGATGTGAAAGCCCCAAATACAACACAAGTCCTTTGTTAGCTCTGGAAACTGCTCTATCTGCAGCACAGGAAACAAGGTCCCACTCATGGCTCCTCTGGTGTGCCATCACTCTACAATGTTACTTCACACCTCAAAATGAACCTAAGGACGAACAGGCTCAGGTCTGACAAGATGATCCTCTCTCTAGTCTTGCTATCTGACCCTGATTACACAGGGAGGCTGAAGCCTGGAGGTGGCAGGGGAGAGTGGTGTCCCTGGAAGGCAGTGGATGAGCGCTGGTGTCTCTTCCTGCGGTGTATTATGGAGGGCATGTGCACCCACAGCCGAGGTTAAGTGGGAAGCTCACACACTCCTGCAGGAACCGTGACTCCTTGTGACAGCGCTGCCACTGCCTTGCTGGCAGCTTTCTCACTGCCCCTTATCACTAATGACATTTTTATTTATATTTGTCAGAAACTAAACACCTGGCTTATGAAGGAGAGCAGGGAAGGCGCCTGCTGGAGTTCGTGTCAATGCGCCTCCTGGAGCAGTGTGGAGCCGGCGGTGCCGCCAGGTCCCTCTCCAGGGCCCCCAGCAAACACAGCTCGGGTGGGCGGCTCCAAAGCGCCCCTTCGTGCCGCTGTGGCCACGCGGGAGATGCAGGTCAGGATATGCGGTCCCGGCCAGGCAGGCCGTGCTGCTGAGCGGGCTGCGGGATCCTCAGGGATGCCGGGCGGTGCCAGCGCTTCCCGGGGAGCGGGCACACACACACGCACGCACACACGCACGCACACACGCACGCACATACACACACACACGCACGCACGCACACGGCAGCTCCTTGGCGCACCCGCCGGCCCGGCCCGGCCCACGGACACCGGCTGCAGCGTTTATTGCCTGCTCTGACCTTGGCTCCCGGCTCCGCGGACACACCGAGCCGGCCGCCGCCGCCTCGCCTGCCCGGCCAGCCCCTTACCTCTCCCGCGGGGCGCCGGGGATGTAGTCGTACTTGGCGTGGATGTACTGCACGTAGCAGCAGTACAGGACGAAGGCCAGGAGGGACAGGGCCAGCAGGAGCCCCCCCGCCGCCCACAGCACCTCCATGCCCGCCGGCTGCCAGCGCCGCCCCCCGCCCGGAGCAAAGGGCGGCCGGGGCGGGGCGGCCCCGCTTAAAGAGCCCGGAGCGCCGGGCTGCTCGGCCACCGCCGCACGGCCTGTGCCCGTGGGGAGGGACACCAAGATACTCACAGGGCTGCAGCATCTTTCGTACGAGTTCAGGCTGAGACAGTCGGAGCTGTTCAGCCCGGAGAATAAGAAGGTTCCCGAGAGACCTTTTTGCAGGGGCTGCAAGCGAGCTGGAGAGCTGGGCTTGTTACATATGACAAGGGGAAATGGCTTTGAACTTAAAGAACGTAGATCTAGATTAGATATTAGGAATAAATTCTTTACTGTGAGGATAGTGAGGCACTGGAACAGGTGTTCCAGAGGAGTTGTGCATGCTCTGTCCCTGGAAGTCCTCAAGACCAGGTTGGACGGGGCTTTGAGCAGCCTGGTCTAGTGTAAGGTGTGTCCCTGACCATGGCAGGGGATGAGTGGAACTAGATGATCTTTATGGTGCCTTTCCACCAAAACCATTCTATGATTCTATGACAGATACACATATATATGTGTGTGTGTCTGTGTGTGTGTATGGATATGTGCTTTCCTGGGTGGAGATGATGCTTTGCACAGGTGCATGAGGAGGTCAGGAAGGATGCTGCACCTTCCTATGTTTGTTTACAAAAATGTTTTAAATAAAGCTCATCTCTGAAGGCTCCTAGACAAACCAAGTGTCCCAGGACAAGGAAGGCAGAGGCTTTTTGTTGACTTTTAACTGTTTAAATTAGAAGAGACAATGGAAATGTACTGTTGATGCTGGTAGGAATCAGCAGGTGAAGGTTTTTAGAGCAATCTGCTTTGAACACCGTGTTATACAACATGCTCATTCCTCATCCAGACACAGGACTGAGAGCTGATACTGTTTTATTCAAAACAAGCAATCTAATACTCACACAAATTGCATAAGGATTGCAGGACACAAGAGAGCAAGCCATACAAATGTGGAAATTAATTTCTGATGAATGAAAAGTGATACATGGGGGAAGAAAAAATATGTGTGTTCCTACCCATATACATGCAAACCAGTTATATATATTTAGTGGTGGTACTTATTCAGCACCTTCACCTTAATATGCTCAGTACAGATGAAAGAAGCAAGCAGAGCATTGACAGTGATTAGAAATGGGAGAGCAAGTAAAACAAGGTGCCTGAATGTAGTGGTAAATAGACACCTGGCTAAACCTGGGGCACATCCACCGTGTGGGAATACCCCATGCACTCTTCCTACCAGCTCAGCTACCAGAACAGGTTAAGCCTTAAACTGTAAAAAAGATGAGTGAGGGAGGTTATGACAGGTGTCAGGAAAACCACCAGTTGTTTGGAGATAAATAGGGACAAACTGAGTCATTACTTTGCATAATTCAGGAACAAGGAGGTGCCACTGAAATGATCCAGCAGCAGGTGTAAAAGAGAAATACATTTTTCACAACAAATTTTTAAATGGGGGAACTCACGGCAATAAGCTGTTGTAGGAGCTAAGTAAGTAAGCTGGCTCACAAGGAGCCAGGGAAAGTGATGGAGAATGGCACCAGGAACCATCACTGGCCTCAGCAGGACCTCTGCACTCTGGACATTTCTGACAGGAACAACAAAACCTCAAATTGCTCAAGAAAACCAAGAAGGTATACAAACCATCTACTGCATCCTCCTTTCTTCCCATCCTGCCCTTAGTCAAGCAGCCTTTCAATCACTGCAACAACCTCCATTTCTGCATTTGGAATCAGTCTCAGAATAATTCCTGTGAAAAATTCCTGCGAAAAATTCCTGCTTGCACCTTGTTTGTGAGCAGCTAACTGGGAGGAGATAAAATATTTGGTATTTTATACATTTTGATGGGAAAGAGAGGCTATGTGATACAGTTATAGCTCCTGAGTAAATCAGGTAAGCTTTCAAAATTAGGCTTCTCAGGCAAACATAATTATCAACTGATAACTCCGCTAAGTATTCAGCCTGGGTACGCTGCAGGAATTACCTTATTTTTCATGCTTTAAAGATGAACTTCAATAAAAACTTTTCTATTCCAACAAACTTTAATACAACCCTTTGTTTGTATTCTAACGTGTTTCTATACCCTTGAGTGAAGGACATGATCCCAAGACACTCCTGTGTTTATGATCTGCCCGGGAGCCTCACGCTGCGCTGAGAGGATGGAGCAAGGCTGGGCTGGGCTGGGCCGGGCTGGGCTGAGCTTTCCTGCGTGTCCCCTTGCTGCTGGGGACCGAACTGCCACCGCGTGGACATCCTGCCAACCTGCACACACAGAGATCTGGGAGCCCATCAGGAGAGCAGAGAACTGGGAACTGTTAACAGCTGAAGTTCGAAGGTGAATCTGAAAAGCTGGTGAGACATAGGGTTGGTCCGAACTCCTGCTCTCTTTTGCTTGGCTTTACATGGCTATCTATGTTGGATCTATCCAACATAGATATATATCTATGAATAGATAGATATGTATCTATCTATTCTGTTCTCTCTCTGAAGATGCAGCATTGTTTAAGTTATAAGTGAGGACAGCAAGGAGAAGGCAGAGCATAGGCAGCTCTTGTGCTGGGAAATGCCTTCAGCAGCACACGAATAGCCAGAGGACTGGGTATCCTGGTCACTCAGAATTTACCACGGCAGACGTCGACAGGAAAACTTTCATAACAAGTTAATAATGATAAATGAGCTGACCTAAAACCAGGCCTCTAGCCACAGATCATGCCCTATGAGTCAAAAGAAAATCTGCAGTGGATTAGGTGTTACTTACCCAGCATTGCCAAATACAGACCTTTGCAGTGATTTACACCCTGAGCCAGTTGTTCCCCAGCCCTTACATATTGAGATCCTGATCATTGTCAGTCAATAAAATTTTCCAGCATGGAGTGGACAAGTAAATGGCAAGATATTAATAATAACAGAAACAATCTAAGGGTTTAGTGATTGCCAACAGCTAATGCCCCTGAGGAACTAACTACTTGATGTGATACTTGTATAACTGACTGAGCACTACAGACATTTTATTTTTTTGGGGTTTTTTTTGGTTTTTTTTTTTTTTTTTTTGTTTTTTTTTTTGTTAAAAATAGCATCCCTGTTTACCACATTATTGTAAAGGAATGATTGCCATTTCCATCATAGTTGTTTTTCTGACAGCATTGAAACATTCCTTGAGGCAGTTCTATATTTGCACCTGTGCCCTAGACATGAGAACCTTGGGAAAGTCATGTACGAGGCAGCAAGGTATGAATACACATCGAATGGGTTGCATGTTTTGTTGGTTTACAGAGGAAAAAGAAATATGCTTTCTTAAAACTTACATTTGGAATACAGTTAGTAGTTACCAAAAGATGCTTACATCTCTTTTCATATAGAAAAATGTCTGTTTATGTCAGAAAGTATCTAAGGGGGCCAATGCATCTCACATGCCAAGCTGACCTTTAGAGAGGACTACTGGCATGTTTCCGAGACGAAAGTAGACTTTGATATTGATACCTTGTGACTGTTCTTTCCTTTGTGCTTCTGAATGCCTTTGTTGACCACACCCGAACGGCGACAGGCTGAGCTCTCTTACAGGGGGACGGGTTTGTGCTGGGGACTGTCCCCCCCCAGCCCTACCAGTGCTAACTCGGGAAGGAAGAGGCAGGCTGAGCTGGGCACAGCCCTGGGAGCGTTGGCTGGGTTTGGGCCCTGGGGCAGGGCAGGCGTTCAAGAGCTGCTGTTCTCCCTTGGCCATCATAAATCCCAACACAAAGACTGGTGAGAGACTGATAGAGGAGATAAAGGCAAGACAAACACGATGGCAGCATGTGAAGCTGGGGCCCCAGGCTCATCTCTGCACCCTGTGCCAGTGTCACCCACAGTGCCACCACTGAGCTTTCCGAACTTGAGTCATGTCTGTGCTTATTAATGTGATACATTGTGCCTCATGCTGTTCATACCCTGCAGCCTGACCTGGGCAGAGCTGGAATTCCCCTGACACAGAGGCTATCCTCATGGACAATCCACATGGATCCTCATGGCATGCTTCAGCCAGGGCTCAGCTCCCAGGAGGGTTTTGCCAGCATTTGAGTGAGAACCCCTGAAACAACACCCTACATATTTCACTATCCCCCTACTGCTTGGGCAACCTCTGAAGATTATTCCTATGTATGTTGGGAAGAGTTATCTATTTGATTTCTTGGAAAGAGCATGGTAAGTTCAAATGAAGGTAATGTCTATACTGCAGACTGCAATACAGTGTGGCACTGCTCAGGCTGGATGCTGGGCACCATAAGACATAAGTGAAAAGTCCTGAGCTCTGGGCAGAGCTACTCTGCCTTAGAGGTAGAGAAAAAGACATGGAAATGCTGAGTTTACTCTGTTCCCTTAGAGATATGCTGGGTCCCCTGTGTGATACAGCTGTGCTAACTTAAGGAAAGATATGTCAGGAAAAATGCAGGTGCTCCAGTCTCAGTCACAGAGTTGAATCAGGAGACAAGGCAATAAACCATATTGCTACTAGACAAAAGTTTGGGACTGCCACATAGTACATGAGGAAGTCTGTTTGCACTGTGGGCTATTTTAAGATTTATCCTGAATTAGCATCCAGGAAGTATACTGTCATGTTCAAGTGTAGCAGCAGGGCTTATTAGTTTATCTAATGCTTAATTGGTGTGACATCCTGCTATATAAAAATGATATCAACAGATGAGATAGCAGGTAAATGTATGTATACTTGTGTGCTTTAAATAGTACAGGCTCATAATTTAAATACCAGTGAACTAGACTGACAGATACCAGGACTTAGAACAGATATATTTTAAGCTTGGAAGGGACCACAATGGTCTGAAACACCTCCCCAGCATCACAGCAACGTACTGAGCTGGCAGGCACAGACATGCACACACAACCATGTGTGCTGAGCTGGATTGATACTATTTGAACACCTTCCCCACTCTGTGTAGGCTGGGAGAAAGCATAAGAGGAAAAAAACCCTGTACTTACAAGTCTTGTCTCTTTCTCTGCTGATAAATATTTCCCTGTGGAGTTGGCAGCACCCACGTAGCAGCATCAGCAAACACCTCACCAGCAAACAAGGGGGGTGCAGGGCTCTGTGGCAGGCACAGCTCACTCACCCACAGCTGCTCCCTGGGGGCTCTTCTCCTGTGCCCCTGGCTGCCACCAGAGCTTGTGTGTCACCCTGCCTGCCAGCCAGGGCTCGTGCAAGTCCCCACCAGCAATATCCAAGATGTACGTGGCCTCTGCTTGTTCTCAGGACGTTCAAATGGACAAAAGCAGGTGCAGGGTAACTAATAGTTAAATTAGAAAATGAATACTTAATAGTTAGACAATGATGGTGAAATTCCTGCCTAATTCATCTGTGGCAGACATCCTAGAATCACCTCAATTCCTTTAGGGTAACTTTTATTGTGCAGATCTTTTTTTCTACCTAGAAGTTTTGAAGTATAACTATGACCAAGATTCTCCTTAAAATCTCCCAGAGGGAGCTGAAATCTGGCCAAGGAGCCAAAAGAAGTGGAAGAAGAATTTGGGAAAAGAGAGATTGTATCTCCACCTTCCATTTTCTTCCAGCCCTTTAGTCCTGCCAGCTCAATAGGTTCCAACTCTTTTAACAAAAGAATTTACAAAGGACTCTCCTGTTTCCTGAACATTTTGACGTGCCTGAAGTGAATTTCTGTGCTTGAAACAAATGAGTTTGAAACTTCACTGCAATGGGAAAGGCCTGGTAACAGTCTGGTGTGTGATGGCATTTGTAGGTTTTCAAATGAAATGAGAGTAGTACTTCTCAAAAGGCACTTTATACATCTGTTCCCCCTTTATACTTCATAAGAAGTAGGGGAAAATACTTTGGATCATCTGGTTTTGTGTATTGAAGGTGTTCTTTAATACCAAAAACAATTTAATGATAATTTATCAGAAAGATCAGGAAAAATATTTAAAACAGATTAATTTACCCTATACAAGTTTCAGGCTTCAGAAGATACTGTCAACTTGAAATTGTGTTAAAATAAATATCCACAGTAAGAGCTTTAGATACAAGGTTTTGCTTGTGAACATTTCTAGACACACTGGCCATTTTACATTTGAAGTTTTTTAGGGTTTTGGGTTTTTTTTGTCTTTCTCATGTTCTTGTGTGAGCAGCAAGACAAAACCTATCCTGATTACAACAGGGAAAACAAATAACCAGGCCAAATGCTTTCAATAAGACAACATGCGTCTCCCATCACCACTCAGGTGAAAAACATTTCAGACAAAATAGAGTTGCTTTTTTTTTAATATCCTCTAAAAAGGGGGTAAATATTACAGGATTATTGCCCCAGCACATTACCTCTTGTCTAGTCATTCACACCTGTGAAAACCTGAATGAAAAAACATGTGCCTTCATAAAGTTTGGGAAAGTGGAGAAACACGTACAAAATATCTTCAGAGCTAAACTCGGTAATGATCCCATTCATCTAAAAAGGGACAGATTTTCAATTATGTTCATGTAAAAGGGGTTAGATTTTCTTTTCACTTAGGCTAATGTAAACTGCAGAAATATTTTCCATGCAGTACACTATGATTTCTTCTAAATCATCTGGTTTTGCTTATTCTTGATGACCAATAGGTTAATACCAATAAAAGCCATAAAAGCATTACAGAAAAATAATTTGCCTTTAAGCTAGCGAGTGGAAAGTTTTAAAAAAATATACTTCTGTAATATGCAAAGAAAGGCACAGGTTTAGAAAGGCATGTCCTTAGAAACCTCAGAACTGCAGGTGGCAAAGCAAGGCAAACAATGCAAATTCTTCTGTAAGAGAGAAACAGTCATTCAGGAATTTATTTTTTGGCAAAACGTTGTGAAGCACAGCTGAAGAATGCTGTATTTTGAAATGGGAAAGGGCAACAGGATGCATCTCTTTTCTGATCTATAAAGGCTGATGCTTGGAGATTTCTTATTACAAAAAAAACCCCATAGAAATGCAACCCCTGCCCACAACATACTCAATTCAGTGATTCATTTTACTTTTTTTTTCCCCTCTGAGGCAGATGCATGGGACGAACATAAAGAAAACATAAGATTACTTTGAACAGATGCAGCATCCTCAAGGCAAGGCACACCCTCCTCAATACCGCAGCTGGTTTAGAGGGTTGGGCAAGAAAGGGATGTGCTCCAAGTCCCTCAGCTGCCTCCCCCAGCTCTCCAGTCACCCGTGTGTCGCCTCCTCCCGGCTGCACACCACGCCAGCATCCTCCTCGTGCGAGCAGTTGTGCGTGCCGACATCGGCATGGGAGCACTCCAGCAGCGTCCTCTCCTGCCCGGAGCACTGCACATCATCCAGGAGAATGCGGAGGGAGCTCCCTTGCCCAAACTCTGCCTTCTTGGCGGCCCGCAGCGCGTAGGGGAAGCCGAGCTGGCGGCACACCACGGCGGCGGCAGGCAAGCCCCAGCCATCGTCGCACACCGTGCCCCACTGGCCGCGGATGAAAACCTCCACCCGGCCGCGGGCGCGGCCCCGCCGGCCCCGCCGCATCAGCCGCACCGAGCCATCGCCGGGGGGCTTCTTCCTCCTGCGCTGCCCGCTCTCCCCTGCCCCCCTGCCCGGCCCTGGGGCTCTGCCGCCGGGCTCTGCCGTGCCGGCCGTCCTGCTCCGCTCCCCTGGGGCTCTGCCCGCCCCATCCACTGCCGGCGGGCGCGGAGTTTGGGGCTCGGGCTCGCCTCCCCTCGGGGTCGTGCTCTTCAGCCGCGGATGCACTGTCGGTGCTTTCATGATAAACTCTGTTGGGGGAAAAGCCAGAAAACCATGAGCCCGTCACTCTCTGGGTTGAAGACAACTATACGAAAGCAGTGTTGATTTTTGACTTATTTAACTAATTGCTTGGAATTTGCCTAATTGATCCTGTTGAGAAGCAGCAACGCTCTTGGCGAGCCGGTATTTCCTCAGTGAAAAATGTCAGCTGCTGTTAGTTAGCAAAGAGGACTGCAAGGCTGAATGCCAACGCTGAGCCTCTCCCAAAAAGGAAGCTCCAAGTGGTTTATTGGCAAATAAACCTGGCCCTTAAAGGGTAGCTGTATGTGCTGGAGTTTCACAGTCAGGAGAGGAGCTCTTTGCCATATCAAAAGCACTTTACAGACAGGCGCTATTTCTGCTCTTCTCTTCATTACTAAGGATTGGATCATTACCAGAGGAGAGCGTGGCCTCCCCACTGGGCCAGATGCTTTATTCAGAGGAGCTGGAATCGGGAACATTCAAAATCAATTCTCTCTGGCAACTGGAATGTGCAAGAGGAACGGAGTTGCCAGGACAACACATAAAACAGGATTTGGGGTTGGGTTTGTTCTTCCTTATGAAAAAAAAAAGAAAAAAATAAAAGAGCCTTGAACTCTGAAGAGATGAAAATTCTTTGCTGTCACAGTTTCCAGGTGTTACTGGACTTGCTCATTCACATGTGCTTTATTTTTAGCTTAAAAATAAGTTTTAGTTTGCCAGAAGGAAGCAATTCAGAATTTCACGGAATAACATTCAACAGAGCTGGGACAGTGTCACAGACATTTGCAAAGACATAATGACTTTGAATTATATCCCAGATTTATGCATTCTCATTCATCATTTGCTTTGCAGTACAGAGAGAAGGAAAAATATCACTGTCTTACTTGTGCTTTGTATCTATTGTCCCCAAAAGACAAACCCTTGCAGTGGTCCATGTTTTTCCAAAGAATGCTCTTTGAAAAGGAATTGTGTTCATGACATGAAAATATTTCCTTTCTTTGAAAGCTGTGGTTCTCAAGGCAAGAAACCGATTTGCAGGCCTTACCTGTGCACAGCTCATTTGCAAGAGCCTAGTCTGGCAAAGCACTTGAAAACTCTGGGGCTGATCGAATACTGTGTAGGACTGTATGAAAGCTAACGGTCACCTGGGAGTGCTTTTCACTTCACTGGATCAAGTTGTCATTATATAACACTCTTTATTAAACTATTTATTAAATACACTTCAAAAAAATGCACTCATAGCTTACACAAGGCACATGCCCTTGTGATTCTGTTACACTCAGACTAAATACCAACCAAAACAATAAATATTTACAGCTACACATCCTTGTTTGCATGCTTCTGAATCAAAATGGTCATGCTTATTCTTCACCAAAAAGAGAGTATAGTTCTTGAGACACTTGGTAGAATCTCTCCCACCATTTCTAAGTTTTAATTTATGACAAACACTACCTTGTAAACAAGCCGAAAATATTTAGTTATATGTATAGTTTAAAAATCTGAACTTTGGACTTGCATAGAGAATAATGCATAAGCAGAAACAGACAAAATTGGTTGAACATGAACCAAATTACTAATATTTGTAAGTTGCCTGAACAGCTAGAAAAGGTGAATGTCTCTGAAGATACTGAGTGCTCAGGCATGTCAGCAGTCGATAATTAGCCTTAGAATTTGTTCCACCTTAAAGACTCAATGTTGCAAGGTGCTGAGTGCCCTAGTTATTCCCTGAAGCCGAAACCATAGGAACTGTTAGTAACTCAACTGCAACGTAACGTGATTAATGTAATTAAAAATTAAATAAAAGTATCCTTTAGACTTTAGAGTTCCTGCAGTACCATTAGCTTTGTGACAAAGTTCATGGACTATGTTGAGTTGGAAGGGAATTTGTTGGGGTGCTGCCTAAGTACTTACATGTGTAAATTAAATACACAGGGGAAAAGAACAGTGATACTGCCTAGTATAGTTTTGAGATCCTAATATTGTGTTTAGGTTTTTGTATCTCACATAAATAGTAGTTGGCTTGCTGCAGAATCAGCTCCACCGCTGACTACTCCAGCTTTAGCAGTACAATACTTCACACAGCATGAAGCAATCAAAAGGCCCTGGAGGGCTTGGGTGAGCCTAGAGTTCACTTCAGTGTGTGATCACAGATTCTTTTGGGAGCATTTTCTCATCCCATATTTTCTCACTTTCAACTAACAATGACTCAGCTCTCATCTTGCTCAATGAGCTACTTCCCAACCCTTTAACAATCATATCCTTTCCACTACCTGAAACTACAGCAAGAAATCACTTGTCACTGAAAAGCACCATTGAGCACTGGGTCTCTGGACAGGAACAGTTACAGGGAAACCAAGTTTGCAGTAATGAAATGTGTAGCATGAAAAAGGGAAAATGAACAGGGTCAGAAACTACAAAGCGAATTTCATATGGCCAGGAAAGGAGAAATACTGTAGGACTTGCTTGAACCAACTCTTCAGGTCCAAAACATCTGGAAAGATTTAATTTTGAGGATGCCCTGAAGAGTGAAGTTCTGGGTAGTCTCCACACATGTGGAGAGATAGTTCAAGTCTGGAGTTTGTATCTACTGCCAGCTAACATGAACCAATAATAAACAGCAAGAGTTACACTTACTCTCCTTCGGCACAAATGGGATGCGCTTGCTTTTGACTTTCACCGGTGATGGCTCAACTTGGCATTTTCCTGGTGGTGCTGTCCTTGAAAGAAAGGGACACATACACTGCACAATTAATTCCTTTCCTCTGGCATTGCAACACTTTGCTTCCCATTGTCTTTCTAAGAATATTATTCTTATTGGAAAAAAAAAAAAAAGGAAAAGTCTGTTTAAATGATGCAACTAATCTCTTACAGTAGAAAACATAACTAAAGAATCACAGATCACCATTGATGAAAGTCCAAATATTCACAAGGCAGTGGAGTCCTCTTTCTGTTTTCAGTTGCCACTATTGAAGCCATTAAGGAAATAAAACATTGACAGGTTCAAGCACTACAGAAAGAGATTAATCAAACTGAAAATAAAAATTACAAAACTAAACAGTATATGTTGAACATCTGACACAAAGATCATGTGTATGCAAGATTTCAGACTGTTTTCACAGAAGCAAAATAACACACTATTATTCATACAGAAAGCCCAAACAAATGTCATGCCAAAAATGCATTAGTTTCAGAAAAGAGCTCTAAGTGTCTCCTCCAGAGGCTTTTTCTTAGTATGGTGCTTTATTTTGACACAATTTGTTCGCCACAGAGATGTATCTCACTTCTGGGAAGTCACATCCAGTTCATCACCACTTTTTCCTATGGCAGCTGTCTTGGTAATCCTCAGACTTCTTCAGGGGTTTTCAAATTGGTTCAAAAATGCATGATGTTTGCATTTGGAGGGTACAACTCCTGTGCAATGAGGATTGTTTGCATTTGCATTTCTGTGGAAGGCAGAGAGCTTCTCTCTCAACTGTCTACACAAGGATGTTCCCGACTTTTATGAATTTTCCAATTACTTGTTTTGTACTCTGAACATGAACAAAACCTTTTTTTAAACTTAAACTTACAGCTTGTGTTTGACTCCTGCTTTCTTTATTTTTGCAAAGGTTGCGTAATAGCAGCTTCTTAACACATAGTTTACAGGAACTCTTCTGTTGCATTAGGTAATGGAAAATGGTCCTGACAGAAGAGAGTTGGAGGAAACACATGACAGATCTGGGGGCTTTCTAACTTCGGGGACTGGCTTCAACATAAAACTAGACAAGTGGTTTGGTTCAAAATCCTCAGATAGCTAAAGCTGAAAATTTAATCCATAAAAAAAAGAAAAGCTACAAAAATTTCACTCTCCGTTTCTGGCTGAAAGTAGCTTGGTGTTTAGCCAATAATAGTAACACTTTAAAAACAGGAAGATGGAAAAAACAGCTGTAAGTCTTCCCATAAAACACAGCTATTCCCTGCCTTGCCCAGTCTCAGATACAGGCACATGGAATCGAGGAGGTGTAAAGATGGTCCTGTTTTCTTGTCCAATCCATATTGTTCTTTGAAACACTAAGAAAAATGTACTTTTTTATATTCATGTCTGGTTTGCCCAAGAAAGCACTGCAGATCAGACTGGTCCAGCTTTGGCTGCAGTGGCCTGGGGGCACAGGGCTCTTGTGGGAGATGAAAAAAGGGATGGAGAGGAACTCAGAACAAACACCTTGAGAAGAACTGCCTCCTTTTGGGCAGGAATCTAGAGAAACTTTGCCAAGAAAGATAAGCCACCCATAAAATACTCCTTTAGCATTCAGGAAATCTCCAAACCCACATAACACCAAAAGGCCCCATAAAAATTTGGCACCGGGCAGTGTAGACCCTCATGACTACAGGAGCAAAGCAGACCCACAATGGGTTGCTCCAGATGTTCCATGATTGGAAGGAACTCAGAAGGGCTCAGAATGGGAGAAGAATTAATTAGTCAGCCAACATCACTCATCACACCATTGCACATCCCACCCACACCATCACATGCACTCCAGGACTCACTGCACCATCACCAGGCCTTGCAACAAGAACATCTCATACCTGGAGGTGTCCACCACTTTGTACACCACTCCATTGGGAGCTGTGGCACTTGGTACACCAGTAGACAGGAAGTACAATTCCCCTGGTAAAAAAAAAAAAAACAGACACACCCATAAAAACCTTTCCATGGAGTTTCTGTCCTGTCCAGTACAAAGGCATTAACTTGGTATCAGGGTATCAGAGAGATCATCTGCAGTCCACTGGCATAAAACACTCTTAGTGAGTGGCAGCTTTTACAAATTGTCATGAATAACTATTTGGACAAATTTCCATTGCAGGTTCATCTCATTATGATCCATGTCCTTTGACTTCTCTAATGTAAAACAGTCAAACCCTGAATCACTTTTGTTGAAATGAAAGGAAATTAAGAAAGTTCACTGTCTTCTGTTCATTTGGATGAAGCATTCCTTTAGTGTGAATTACAGGAGAAGAAGATTTTGCTTTTGCTTTCTCTAGCACACTCACAGAGTGAGACATATCTCACACAAAAGGCATTTGATTCATCACAACTCTGTCAGGTCACATGTGCAGGGCTTGACCTTCAACCAAACAAAGTCCATCACCATTTATTTGACTTATTTTCTCTTAACTGCATTTCTACCCTTCTTCTCTTGTTGTGCAGGGGAGACTGGAATAAACAGTCCCTCTGGCACTCTTTTGAGAGCTCAAATGTTTCAGCGACGTGACAAAAAGGATCAGAGAGAAAAAATATATTTGCAATATTTAAAAAAAAGAGAGAGGAAATAGAAAAAGAGGTAATATAGTGAATAAGGCAGATTTTCTTGGGTTTTCTGTGGGTAATCCAGGGGGAAGAGGGGAAGAACAGAGAGACTTACCTGAGCAAAGGAACGTGTAGGCAGTCGGTGACAGCTGAGGCTGAGCCTCCATCCTCCTACGTGCTCTCCTGTGCTGCCCTGGGCTGAGCTCCTCCAGATAATACCAGGGCAGAAACCTTTGGCTATCCCTGGCTGGTTTCTTCCTTTTTCTGGTGAGCTTCATTAATGACAGGCCAGAGGCAGCCTTGTTCCAAATGGGGATGGGAAATACCTGCCACTGAGTTTTGTGGCGATGTGTGTTTTACATCCTGCCCCTCTTCCCTGGAAGTTATCAGGCAGGAGTTTGGATGCTCAGGCCATGAAGCACATAGGCTACACATGTCACCTACAGACACAGTGCCCGGGGTGTCTCTGTCAGGTTCTGCTGGCCAGGGATGGGGCTGGTGGCTTTATAATGGCTGTGCAATGAGCCAAAAATAGAGATCTCCCCATGACATATACACACACCCACTGCACCAGGTAGATTAACATTCATCAGAACAACAACCCCAAAACTTAAATGCTTCTCTGAAAAAAACCCTGTTAAAATAAACTGTGTGGCAAACTTGTAAAAAATGAGATTTCCAGCACACAAAAAAGGTGCAAGAGAAGACTGTTCACAGCAGATAAAGCAACCTTACTACACTGTTACCAACAGATTTCTTTCCATTAATATAAAGCAAAAACAAGGCAATTAACTACCTCTGAAAAGAGACTCCAGCCCAAAAAGCACAGCATAGGGCAAAAAGGTGGCTGTGTTTAACCCCTGATTTGTCCAGACTCTGTTGACAAGCACAGGATGAGGGAGATCGTCCTCATGTGCACGAGCAAGGGCTGCAATCAACAGCTTGATATTGCACTTGGCATAAAGCTGATTTGAACTAAGTTATTTGATTATAGGGTAAGATATCCTTCTCACTACAGCACTGTGAAATAGCTCTAAATTCCATGAATATTAACCATTAAAGAAAATGGAATTTAACTCTAAAAAAAAGTCAAATTTTCAAGCTATTACTTAACTTGGAGGATTTGCATTCACATGATTAAATTTGCATTTATATGATTTGAGCAACATCCAAACTTGACATAATCTGCAGGAAAAAACAGATGTTTAAAAGCTGAGGCATTCTGGAAGCAGGTGCTTGTGATCATGAGCCAAGACCTCCCAGGAACAGGACAGAGCACAACTCCTGCACTGCTGAGTTGCACATGAAGCACACATTGTGGGGCTCATCCTCTGACAGCCACGGGCTGCATGGGCTGCACATTCTGCAGCACCCTTGCACCAACAACAGGAGACACCATCACCAGCTTTCACCCAGGACTCTCTATTTCCTCCTCTTCAAATCACAGCAGCTCCCTTCTAGAAAGCAAAATTTCTCCAGTCATGAAAACACAGCAAAGCTCCACTGAGACTGTATCCTTCAGTCTTACACAAGGCAAAATCTCAACTGGCACTAATAAAATATGGACTTAAGACTCTTTTGCTGATGCCTCACTCAAGTTATAACACAGACTTTTGTTCTGCTTCACCTTGAGAGGTACAAATACCCCAGCCCAGGGTGAGCAGATATATAATTGCTGTTTATGACATCTACTTCCCTGTATCCATTAATAATGCCTGCAGCCTTCTTGACTAGACAAGGAGACAGACTTGCTCTCCCTTGGGTATCAGCTTCTCAGGCTCCCAGGGTCTGCATTCCCCACAGCATCATGAATATGAAGAATGAAATGCACTCTGAAGAATGAGGTTTCTTTTCTAAGGTTTGTTTTCCTCTCCTTGCCCCCTCTGCTCCCTATTCTCTAGAAGGAAGGTGTGTGGGCAGCAGCACGTCCAGCACACCAGATTCAGCCCCAAGGCAACTGACTCTCCAACTCCCACTGCAGGCACTGCATGGCACACAGACCTCAAAATTAACATTGTAACTTTGGTTTGATATTTGGGGGATGCTGGGGATCTGGCATTTTAAAGACTTGTGCTGTGCCTCCCCACTACCCTCTGCCTGCCAGGATTCCTCTCTGATCCCTTCTCTGGCGTTTTATTCTGAAGAGAAACCAGAAACACGCCATTCAGTGTGATATGAGGTTAAAAGATTACCTGCTTCATCTTCAGCGAAGGAGATGATGTATTGATAATAGTTATTGATAAGCCCAGGGAACATGCATGTTTGTCCTGTCCCCATGCAGATTTCACTGTACTGCCACTCTCCAGTAGCATGATCCTCCTTCAAAGACATCAGGCGTCTGCAAGGCAGAAGAACATTTCTACATCCTGACCCAGAGGACTTATGAATATTAGCATGGACACCTGAAAGGATATTTAATGCTTCCTACCCACACTAGCTGCAGTAGGAACTACAGCTTCTCTGAAGAGTGAAAGATTGCTAATATTGACCCAAATGTATTACACACCCTGCAGCCCCTTGTCTTTCAAGGACAACACAAGCACATGAAAAAACAAGAGGGGAGGGTTGAAGGGCTATCAGGCTATTTTGAGGGGAGGATTTTGTCTGGGGGTACAACTCCCTGAGGTGAGTGTCCTAAGTATTTACTTACCCACTCATAAAATCACCAAATATGTAGAGGCCATTCAGGTTTGGAGACTCACAACCTCGATAGACGTAGCCTCCTGTAACAGATTTCCCCATTTTGTGTGGATATGCGTAAATTGGAAGCACATCGTCTGTAGAGCAGAAAAGATCTGTGACTTGTTTTGCACATGCTGCAGAGCAGCTCTTTACCTAGATTGTTCTGAGACTGGCAGAGTACACAATCAGGTTCCCTGGTGCATCTTCTATTTAAATGAATTGCCAGTGGAGCTTTATTTAGTTTGATTTTCACCTTTTCAGAATCACATTTGATTCCCCTCCCCCTCACCAAGACACCTCAGCACTCTCCTGATTCCTTCTCCTCCCACTACAATCCATCTCTGTTAGTGCCACTTCTGGCACATTTCTACAGAGCTTGCCTGGTTTAGCTACAAATTCACAGGTTACTCCTAGAGTCACTGCACCCATGCGGGAAATGTTTGCCCAATGCAGCTATTTTTAGGTGGTAAAAAGAAAAAAAAGAGATGGGTGACTCCAGACTGTAGGCACTGATGAAAAGATATGTCAGATGTCAGCACAAATAGCTTCTGTTCCTCTGAGATGGAGAAGCAACTTGAAAGGGCCATCAAATATTTATGGGATGGCACAGGCATGAATGATGTAGTACTAGCATATTCATCACGAAATATAAGTTTAAACATAAGACAAATGTAAAATGGAGAGAGATGTCCTGATTTTGAGGGTCTCCATTAGGTGCCTCCTCCCCTTTCTTTTGAGACTCCTGGCTCACAGGTACCTCATGGCACCCTTTCCTCCTCATCCTCACAGCCTTTCTCCCTGCCCATGTAGCAGATGCTGCAGGTAGCAAACCCAGCAGCTCTGCCAGCAAGGAATTTGCACCACGGGAATTTCCTCTAAAGCAGGTGTTTTCTACACTTCAGCTGTACTTATCATTCTAAAGGGGCTGTGACATTTCACTGGTCTAACAAAGGGTCCCTAAAGTTATCAAAAATTGCTCTGAATCCCTGGAGACCTCAGTAAAGTGTCTGCCATGAATGTTCATGTGGAGCATTCTGTCACACAGGAGAGCAATAAATGAACTCTCTGAACAACTGCTTCAGCACAGGGAGTGCAAAAAATCTGCTCCTTGCTCTTGACATTTTTATAAAAAAATACTTAATCACTCTCATAGTGAAGTTAATAAAAGGAAAGAATTTAAACTGAGTTAATATTAGGAAAAAAATTAAACACACAGCACATAGAAGAGAAAAGAATCAGAATATCAGCTAATGCAAATCAGTGCCAGCCCACTCGATTGCTCCTCTGAATCTCTGAGAAGAGGTTCCAGCACAAGACATGGTCTACATAAGCCCTTGCAATTCAATATGTTCTGACTTCACATGTTTACTGGAATTTAGCCAGCCAGCAAACCCTCAATCCAATTTTGAATAGTTTAGAGAAATTAAAATTAAAATGAGGTTTTCCTTTGTGGCACAGCTAAAAGAAACAAAAATACACCATATATTCAGTTACCTGCAAAGCAGGCAGCATGGATAATGGTTGATCAGTCAATGTTTTTCTCTCTTTTTTTAAAATAAAGACACTACTTGTGAGTTATGGAGAAAAATACAATTCCTCCACATTTTTCTTGCTCCTGCACAAAAGCTTATGTTATGTGGCAAAGATGAAATTGTCCCTCTAAACCACAGAATCACTAAGTAATTTCACTAACACCACCAATCACCTAATAAAACAACAGCTAGCATGTTTCACTTTCCTCCTGACTCAGAAACGGTAACATTTGTACTTTCAGTATTTATGTGCAAGCCAGTTCCCTTCTAGACCGAGATATTTGAGGTTTACATCTCAAAAAGGTGTGTTTACCACCAAGCAGCCAGGCTTTGAAGGCAGGAATTAAAAACGAGAGCACATCTACTTACCCAAGGAAGAATTGGTGCAAAGTTTTTTATCGTAACAGCTGAACCCTTCCCTCGCCCTCCAGCCGTAGTTTTTCCCTTTCTCGACGATGTCGACTTCTTCGTATTTATTCTGCCCCACGTCTCCACAGAAGAGCCTCCCCTTGCCTTCCCGGGTGTGGGGGTCCCCCCTGTCGAAAGAGCAGCGCCACATGTTCCGCACTCCGTAGGCGTAGACCTCGGGGCGCGCCGTGGGGTCGCTCACAAAGGGGTTGTCGGGAGGGATCCGGTACAGGGGCCCCCGCTCGTTGTTGTTCACATCGACCCGCAGCACTTTGCCCAGCAGGGCTGATCTGTATTGGGAGAAGAAATGAAAAAGATTAAAAAATAAGACTGTACCTTGGCAAGAAGTCAGAGAGGAAGGCGGTTTGGAAAGTCTAGGGTTTCATTCTTTCTGTTTTAGAAAAGACAAGGCGTTGAATATCTCTGAAAAAAGAACCATTTCAAGGTAATTGCATTTGCCCCCAGACAGCCTTCGGGTGGCTGGCATTCATTTGCCACACCCTGGAGCTGCCCTAGGGGTCAATCCACTCTTACTTGTTCTGGGCATTTCCAAAGGTGCCAAAAGGATCCCCAGCCATGCCTCCATCTCCAGTGAAGATATAGAGATACCCATCATCTCCAAAGAGCAGCTCTCCTCCATTGTGGTTGGAAGCAGGTTCTTCTATTTCAAGGATTATTCTGAGTGAAAATAGGGAAAAAGCAATAACCTACTGCACAAGCACTATGCAAAGGGTAGAGCAACGTCACGACAATGAGTTCTTGACAGATGGAAGCAGCTACAGATTGATTTTGATACAAATTCCTCCATATCCGTGTTACTGAATTTTTCTTGGGCACAGCTGATTTTCCAACCTTAAATGGTTTCAACATATTTTCCAGATTAGAGAAATATCAAATTGTGTAATATGGAAAGTCTGGGAAATCACATGACAAAATATACTTTTAATTACTTAAACTTTTCCTCTGATTCTTTCTTCCTCCTTGTTAAACTTATTTTTTATTTTTCTATAATTTATTAAAGAAAAGGCATCTGAGCTTACAACCAATTGGAAATTGTAAAAGAAAGGACTCCAGTCCATCTGTCCATCTGTACTGCTATTGGCACATCCTCCCAGGCGCTTTCAAGGCGAATATAAAACTTTTCAAACATGAAGAAATAGTTAAATTCTTAAAGAGAGAAGAATCCCTAAATGATAATTACACATTCAGGACCTTATGAGTTTAAAGAACAGATAAAAGCAGCCCCACTAACAAACTGAATTTACCAAAGGTTATTCAAAGCAGTACCAACAAAATTTACCTTAATTTTAACCCCAAACTCTCTATTTTATTTGTTTATTTTATGCACCTGAAATCCCTTCCATAGCACAAAATGGGAAAATACACAAATTATAATTTTATATAATGGTAAAGCCACAAATACATGCAGTGGACGTTCCCAGGTATTACAACTGAAGTTTATTATTTCCAGCTTCTAAAAAAAGTCCAGATTTCATGCTGGCAGTGTGTCTTAATAGCTATGAAAGTAAATTATATCATTTACTTACACCACCTCATTTTTAGACAATTTTTTCCCCTTCTGAAATGTTGATAGTTATTGTGAGTTGTGGGAAGAAACCCAGCTATGGAGTTATTGTCACCCCCTGCTAAGTGTCAGCACCTCTGTGTTAAGGTAAGTGTGCAAGAATGCACAAGTTCCAGCTGACAGAAGGAGTGAGGGAGCATCCTGTACAGACACAAAGGTGAATCTTCCTCAGCCTCCCAAAGAAGATGGAAAAAACCAAAATGCATTGAGGAACATCTGAGGATAAACAGACACACACATTTGTGCTGGGGCAGTGCACAGCACATGTCAGCCTGAGCTCCCTCTTGGGCAGCAGCTCAGGATGAAGTCAGTGGGACCTGTGCCTACACAAGCACAATAGGACCACAATTTTGTTTTCTTAAGCTTTTGCCGTACTAGCCATAAGCTAAGTAAGCACAGAAATTGTTACAAACATAGAGCCTGAGGATTCTTAAGCAAGACAGCTCTTGGGCTGTCAATGTCTGCAGGTTTCTGATTCGCTTTCCTGCGTGCCACATTGTAATTCCTCTTACCTGTCATCTACAGTGCTGTTTACACTGGATTGCTGTAATTGCTTTATAAACCAGTATCCCCTCTCTATTATTAGGTTATGTGCATTTTTGAGCTAGAATCATCCACAGCTGGGTGTTTGGAAAGCCTCTAATAAATTCCAAATAATGAAGCAAAAATCTTAGCATTAGTAATATTCAATGGTCTCTTAAAACAGTGGTTCTATAACATAGTTCTGCAACAGGTTCTAAATCTATGAGCTTGACTCCACAAACAAGTCTCATCATCTGCGTGGAATAACTGCAAGACCAGACTCAAATGACATTTCCAAATAAAATGCATTCAGTAATAATACAGTGACTTGTGTTTTATTTAATTTGATATTAAATTTGTAATAGCAAAGGGTTGAGTTGTGGTTCAGATAAAGAAATATGGGACCAAATCCATCTTTGGTATCTGGTATCACTTAGTTTGCTTATACTAATTTTGGAAACTTTTGGCTTTGGAATGAATTTCACTCATGCTTTGCGGAAGTCTCTTTTAAAGGGTAATCATAAAAGTACAAAACAAACAAATAAACCTCCAAGCCCCACCCAACAATAACCTCAAAATGCTAACTATAAACAATGTTCAATCCATGTTTAGTTAAATCCTCTGACATGCCAAAACTGAGAACTGTACATGTTTTATCCCTGAACATTCACAGTTCATCCATGGAGGACACATTCTGCACCTCAATACACTAGACGTGGACTTGGACTATCATGCTAGCACTCTGGAATGCAAAAACATTAGGCTAAATAAGTATCACTCATTAATAGTCCTTTAAAATGCACAAGTTGCCCTCTAAGATCTTAAATTCATTTGCCAGAGAAACATGTGTACAATACCTTTCAGAACCATGGTCCAAGGCATTCATGTCAGTAGGAGAAATTCTGAACTCACTGATTCGGATTCTCTCTTCATAACGAACTTCAACTGAATAGTAGACATACACTTTACCATTAAATTTGAATTTAGGATGGAAGACAATACACAGAAACCCTCTCTCATCTCCTTCCCAAGGTGAGGTAAGCACAGCTTCGCTAATGTTCAGAAATGGCTTTTCGAGCCTGGATCCATCAGGGAGGTAGGTCCACACCAGGCCGACCTGCTCAGCGATGAAGAACCTGTGGGTGCCATCGTTGGCGTGCACCATCGCCACGGGATTGCGCAGCCCGTTGGCCACCTCCACGAGGCAGAGCTGCAGACAGCCCTCTGCATCAGCAGTGACCAGCCCCAGGTTCTGGTTAAGGTTCTGGTTAGCCAGCAGGTGTGGGAAGCAGTAGTCGGTGTCCTCCAGGGACAGGTAGCGGCAGAACTTTGCCATGTTGTTTTCCAGTGCAATTAACTCTGGGTCTGCAGAGAGAGAGCGGAAAATGGAGCGGCAGTTCTGCCACAATTGCATGCAATAGTCTTGGCATAGTCCTGGTATTGTTCTCACGGGGGTGGAGGGATCTTCAGCATCATACAAGTGAGCTGCATATGGAGAGCATTCCTAGACGGAGGGAGAAAAAAGCTTCGAGTCATTTTTTGGACCAGATTTGAAACAGCTGAGCAGTGATACTAATTGGAGATATTTCATCTTAATTACAAGATACGTTGTAGTTTATTCTAAAGATATATTAACAGAGGGAAAGATCTTAGAAAGGGGTTTTTTCTCAGCATTCATGGAAATTATCTTCAATATTCCTGGTTAAAGCTGACTTCGTCAAGCTGTTACTCATTTATTCTAACCATAGAACTTTAAAAAAAAAACAACTGCAATGATGCCTATGTTGCTAAATCACCCTTGTAGACTGCACTGGGGAAAAAGAGATTTTTCTTCCTTGGATATTCTGACTTTAACTATAAGATAGTAAGATCCATCACAGAACAGAAGTGAAACCAAAGAGTTAGCTGAGAAGATTCAGGCCCTGCATCTCCACACTGATGATAGAATGGGAAAGGCCATCACGGCCAAAGCCTGGGACATTCATACCTCATCATCTGATAATCCAAGCATGCACCTCAAACATGGATGTGATTTACAGCTTGGAAGGAGTGGGATGTGAAAGTGGAGGAGGAGGGGAGGACACCATCCTTGCTTGGGTCCAGCTGCCTTTGGTGGTGGACCTTTGCCTACAGATAATTTATAACCCCAGCCAGGAGTGGTGAAAGGCATCTCATGATCGTGACATGGGTCACCAAGTTCTGTGAGGGATGCTGAGGTTACAGGATTTTAGACAGTGAGCACAAAATGGCCATAATCCAGGCAAGGTCCACTGGCAGCAGCTGCAGCTCAGCCCTTGTTTATGGAAGGCGTAGCCTTGGAAATCTGCTTAAGGACTGGATCAAGTTCACACAGCTCATTGTAATCTCCATGATGAGAACTCTACAGACACATTTTCCTTATGAAAAAGCTGCAATCCAGTAAAACTGTCTGTAAATTACAAACTGACCAAAGTGACTCAGTTCTGGTTTGCAAGGGTTTTTGCTTGTAATAAACACAATATTTTCCACTTATAATGCATCTTCCCAACAAGCACCTCAAAAGTGCTCTTCAAATAATGCAACATGACTCTGTGGAGGTTCAATTATTTTCAAAGTTATATTTCAATGAATACCTGAGGCAACAAAGGTCAGAGGAGAAACTACTACTTAAATAAATTCTGTATTTTTAAATTCCTATCTGGCATTGTTTCTTCTTTTACTAAGCAAAACCAGCTTAATTAAAAAAAAAAAGGGAGCTGTTTCTAGATCTATAGGGAGATATTTCTTAGTGCAGATTACAACACTATTCAATGGTTGAAAAGATATAGCATCTGAGATTCTGAACTGTTTAAATTAGCTGATAAGCATACACAATATTTAATTTTTATTTTATTTTCCATTACACACCATAATAAACTGAGAGGCCATATAACAGATCATTAGTGTACAATAAGCTTTCCTCCTGGAATGTCAAGCCATTCATTGCAAAATGAAGGTTATTATGCCTTCAAATGAGCAGCAATTAATGTGGTAAAAAGAAGATTGCTTGTGACACAAAACACTGAAATTACACAGGCAGATTGGGTAACACACTCGGCTTGGTTACACGAGGTGTGCCAGGGACAGAAAGAGACAGCATTTGTCAATTCACTTGTAATGACTAAAAAATTGGACTTAGAAAACAAATTGAAATGAGACAGAAAGGGAATTTGATGGGAGGGCTGGGTGGGAGCTCAATCTGTTGTTGCCTGTAGAGGTTTCCCATTTAGAGAGAGGAGGCCCCTCATTTGAATACTCAGGTGTACCGCATCCTCTGAAACCTCTTTCAAAGCAAGCAGTGATCTTATGCATTATAAAGCAATGCCCTGGCTTCAGCATCAGACTTAAAAATAGCCCAGAGATATGGATTCCCTGTCTCTGCCATCGCAGGCTGATCACCACAGCCTCAGGTGTGTCTGAATAGAAGTTGTGGGCAAGTTCTTCCCTCCTTTCAACATTCCCGGTGGCATACAGCTAATTACAGCAGCATTACACTGGCAGTGATATTCAGAGATCTATCACTAGCCTGAAAGTACCTAAGCATGTCCTAGGGTATTTTCAAGACATGTGAAATATTTTCCAAATTTTATTCTGGAAGAGATGGAGCCTCATGCCCTGTGCTGAATTTCTCTGATTCTGAAGCAAATATTGTGGTCCTTTAGCTTTCACATCATCCTGTCATGTTCACATAATTCAAAATACCAATAAAGTCTATCCTTAGTCAGAGCCCAGGATCAATATTAGATCTAAATTGTCATTTCCAAATGATGATGTCTGTTCATTAATTTTAAACTAATTATGTTGCGGTCCAAAGACCAAGGAAACTAATGGGCAGATGATCAGTTACTTCAGTAGGGCTGGAACAAGTTTGTACTATGAAAGGAACTCATCAGAAAACAAAACAAGACACATTAAGACAGGCTAGCCAAATGCATCCTGTCTGTTCCAGGAATTCAGTGGCAGCTCCTTATCTGGCAAATTCCAACAGTCTGAATCTGATGGAACACCCACATCAGACAACGTCTTATTTACTGCTGCTATCAGCCTGGAGGAAGCAACAGGACTCCTCAGAAACGCATTCAACTTCCGCATTATCCCTGACATTCCTTGACCACCTCCATCTGGAAACTCAAGCCTTTAAGCAAGCTGTTCACCAAGAAGCAGAGTGAGGCATCTGCTCTTGCAGTTTGGTGGAGAAGAGAAGGCTCCAAGGTAACCTTATGGCACCTTTCACAAGAGACCTGGAGAGGGACGTTTTACAAGGCAGTGTAGTGATAGGACAAGAGGTAATGGCTTTAAACTGGAGGAGGATCAATATAGACTAGATTTAAGAAATAAGTTGTTTACAATGAGGGTAGTGAACTACTATAACTGGTTGCCAAGAAAGCTGATAGATGCCCCATCCCTGGAAACATTCAAGGACAGGTTGAGCAACCTAATCTAGTTGAAGCTGTCCCTGCTCATTGCAGGGGAGGTTGGACTAGTCCTTTCCAAATCAAACTATTCTATTATTCTATGAATTCAAGGAAAGGCAGGAATCCATAAGTACAAACTGAGACATTTGTCAAAATAATTTGATCACATTTGAGAGAAATCATGAATTGTGAGCAGGAAGAGATAGAAGCATGCTGACTAAGTCACAGTAACACACTTATTAATTCAGGTCTACGATATAAATTGTATATACAATGAATGAATAGAAGCAAAATGTTCTAGACTGTTTGCAATGACTGAACTTCCATAACGTGCTTGTGCAGCCAGAGGCAGTGGTTTGTAGCCACATCTGGGCTGGTGATGCACTGAGCTCATCAGAACATTTCAGTGAATCATTCCTTCCACATTGAAATATTTCTCTGCTTCTGAAGACATTTTTCAGTGGTTGGCTTTCTGACAAACACAGGAGATGTAGTTAGCACTTCCAGAAGCAGGAGTGGACTCTTAAGACACTGCTTGTTTCACAAATATATTCAAATGTTTTTTTGCTTCCAGTACAGTGTGAGATGAAATAGAAGTCAATTCTCTAGAACCTGGTGTGGAAAAGTGTTGCCTTTTTCTTCACGCCTTAAGGAACCCAAGAGGTACCAGTAAAATGCTAAGAGCAGGATTTCTGGAAAGCCATTTTGATCCCATCCTGAGCACAGCAGACAAGACTCCACTGTCTGAATTAATTTAAGGTTTACACTTGCACAGTGCTGAGCTGCCACTGCTCTGTCTCAGGGGCATTTTCATACGTGTGAGGCCTCCACTGATGATAGGGTCATACACTTTGCTCTGTGCAGTCTGTGATCATCCCATTATCATATCTGGCCCCAGAACATCAGCTCTGAGTGAAAATTCCCCCCTGTGCAGGATGGCCACTACAGAGGTTCCTAGGCCACATCCTCAGGCATTACTCGGCACCTATCACCAGGACTCTTAGCACCTGGCACATGCTAAAAGTGCTGTAATCCAACACAAAGAAAACACCTGACCCCATCAATTGGTCATAAAAAGGACCAAGATTTAAAAATCTTGGTGCACTGTGGGTTTCTTCACCCGGTCTGGTGTCCTAACCGTGGGAGGATGAGGAGAGTTTTCAAACTGTAACTGCCCCACATACTTATCTCAGAGACTGCTGCTCCTAAACTAAAGAACAGCAGCATCCCTGTTCCTCTTTTAGACAACTGCCAAAGGACAAAAATCTGCTGGGATACTTGATGATGGACAGTCACTCCTTCCAGTGCCTGGGAACACATGCCTAGGCTGCTGTGCTCTCCCCGATGCACTGACGTGTGGGCTGATGTACCCATGCCTGTGCCAGGTGCTGATGCCATGGCTGATGCACCTGTGGGTGGGTACTCCCACCAAGTCGGGGCTTGGGAATTAAGGTCACGTCTTGCACTTCCCTGGACTGCCCAAAGCCCCTGTGCCTGGACCAGTGCATGGGATCAATGCACCCATAGGATCAATGCACTCATCTCTGTGCCAAAGCATCCGTACCCGGGCTCGATGCAGCCCTGCATGAGCAGATGCACACAGACCTGGGCCAAAGCACTGCGATGGGGCAGAAGCATCCCTGCCCACACCAGAGCTCCGTGCAGGTGCTGCTGGTGTCCCCTGCGCCTGGAAGGCCCCTGTGCGGCTGAGCCCTGCGCGGCGGGATCCCCCCAGCGCAGCGGGAGCTCCGGGAGTGCCGCAGGTCTCACCTGGCAGAGCAGGTCCTGCAGGTGCCCGGCGCAGGCGGCGTAGGTGCGCTCGTCCAGGCTGGCGCTGAGGCGGTAGAATTGCTGGAGCAGGGCGCGGTCGCGGCGCGGGTCGCAGCAGCCGAACTCGGCGTAGCGGCGGCAGAAGGCGAGGCCCCGCGGCGGCCGGAACGGCGGCTTGAAGTCCAGGCACTGCGGGTGCGGCCGCGCCGGCCGCGGGGCGATCGCCGCCGCCAGCAGCAGCGCCAGGGCCNAATGCGGCGAGCGGCCGCCCCGAGGGCTGCCCGCGCTCGCAGGGTCCGGCGCCGCTCGCCGCGCGTTTCCCCGGTGGCTTTGGGCAGGCGATTTTATCTTGATTCCGCCCAGAGCGCAGCCGGGCAGGTACTGGCTGGACAGCGGCACGGAGCGTCACACAGCACCGGAGTGGATCGGACTGGGAAATAATTCCTTAGACCGACTCCTCCAGTAATGTCTGCTGGACTCGGTTCTGTCGCTGAGGCTTTTGTATGACCCAAACACGACAGAATAATAGCAGTCGGAGTTTATGCGGCTGATGGATATATTTAATAGCAAGAAAACCCAACCTGAGTACAGCTAGTGCTTCTGCATCCTTTGTCAATATCATACTGGGCTGAGTGGTTAGATTTAACTTTGAGGCTGGAAAGAAGTGGTCTGGTGTAGTCATTACACCATGTGGCCCCAGGCAGCCCAGGTAACATACTTGGCTCTGTGAAGCTCTCAGAATGGTGCTCCCTTGCCCAAATAAAATAAGACTGCTGAGGATACTTCCCTTACCCTACAGCTCCTCGTGGCATACCCCAGGAAAATAGTTACTCCACATACACATCATATAGCCGTATCATATGTGGTGCTATCAGCTAGTAAGATCCAGTCCCACACAGATCGCACTTTTTTTGCTGTTAACACAGCTAGTCAAAGTGTATTGTGTATTTCAATGCTAACACACTGACTGCCCCCCAAAGACAAAGAATGGAGTTCATGCTGATATACTATTTCCGACTCCTACTTTGAGACCAAAGAACTACTGTACAGTGCATGTGGACTATAAAATCACTGCGTGGCTTGGAACATCCTGTCAGGAGACCATATGTGTTACACATTTAATACGAGTTTATTTTCTCTCCATATGCTTATGTAACTGCTTATGGTCACTCAAAACTCTCCAAATGTGCAGGCAACCAGAATACCCGATGATCTCGCTTGAGAAGTCTCTGCCCTTTTATTTTTGGTCGCTTAAAACCACTTTTTTCACGGACACCCTTCGCAAGCGCTTTGGAAAGCACATGATCATGTTACTGCCCCTGAAAAGTTTGCAAGCTGTGCAAAAAACAAGTATGCAGTTATGCAACTATATATTGCATAAAAAACCTGATGTAAAGACATCTCCCTCTTCATCCCAGTTAATCTTTTATTCCTGTGGTTAACAGTGGCTGTTGTTTCAGTGTTTATGATGATTATTAGACATTGTTAATTAACACTGAAACAATGCTTAATATATAAAGAATAGATTGCACTAGCCAAACATATTCTGGATAATGAGATTTATCCTATAGCCTCTTGATTTGCTATTGGAGTTCTTGATTAGTTTGGCATCCATGAAACATTTCAGAAAGGAAAGGAAAATTAAATGCTGTGCATGTTTAGCAGTGAGTTGTAGAACAAGAACTAGAGACTGTGAAACAGCATTAAGTACCTTTTGGAAGTGCTCTGTGTGCACTTACAATACCCCCCCTCCATCCCCTATGCCAGAGCTACCACTGTTTTGCTCTTTCAGGCAGGGCAATTTTTTGTTACCCCTCAGGCTGGGGACTGCACAGCAATTCATAGGCAAGGCACTGCTGAAGCAGAGACTGGAGCTGCCTTGGCTCATTTAACAAGATCATTCAAATAAAGATGGCTTATTTTACAGCTTGGTGTGAGCTGAGTTTTGAGGCTTCTCAGGCCACAGGTAGGAGCTCATGGGCTGCATTTGAGGGATCTGTGGTGTTGTGGATAGAGCACACAGATCTGGCTTTTCTTCCCAGGTCTGCCTGGAGACTTGACTTACTATTCCCAAGATACTGTGTTTCCGCCTGAATTCTCCCATTCATAAAATCAGGGCAGTCAATGCTCATCCACCCCATGGCAATCTCTCAAGGTGTAGTTTATTGATATTTTTAATCACCTTTTTTATGAGTTCTCTGCTGAGTTGTCTCTAGAGACTACACTCAGAAGGGGCACTGTTACCCTTGACCTGACATGCTAAATTTGAAGTTGCTCTTGTTCCTACCTAAGGGCAATAGCATGCATCTGTGTAGCAGTCACAGAATGGGGATGAAGTTTGATTTAAGCAGTATTCTCCAAGATCATATGGTAGTTTGAGAATTTGGTACTCAGACAGTTTTGTATTTAAATGACTCATTTTTAGTTTGGCTAATTTGAACACTCATTCTTGTGCCTAATGGCCTGAATCAATCAATTGACTATTTTGTGCTGTATATCAGCTATTGGAAACAAGTCCTTTTTTTGTTGTTTATTTTTGGTGGCTTTTTAACTGGTATTTTTTGTCAAGATATTGGATTGCTCCTATTCCCTCTGAAGTTCATTGAAGTTCTTGACTTTAATTAATTCTCAAAATTAGAATTTTTTTTGATGGATGAAATTGAAGAAGCCAGGTGTGAAAATGCAGTTCAAAAGGACTTCCTTATGTACCTCAAACTGAGCTCCTTGAATGTGCAACATCCAGATTTTTTCACTCTTTCTGCATACATTAGAATTTGTTTGTGTTCATAGGACTGCGGGCGTGAATGAGTGAATGTGGGCACATTGATTAAAAATGTCAACAAATTGCATTTGATCAAATCACCAATATTAGACCCTGTGTCTGGAAGTCCATACTTAAGGGCAGCTTAATGCTCTGAGCTTTAATAGCCAAAGGACACACTGCTCATACCCAAGTCAGCTGTGAATACCATCCCTAAAAAACTTAAGTCAGGAATTAAATACAGGGCTATAGCTCTTCTCAAAGGAAATCAGGCTTTGCCTTCTCAATGCTCATCTGATCACAAAACCTTCTGCTCCTCATTTATCTTCTCGGTGTTTTATTTTCCTTACTGGTGGAGATACTGAGGACAGATTATTATTATGAGAATAAAATAAAGGAAAATGTGTGTGTGCCTGTACACACAAATCCCCAATGCAAGTGAGGTAACCTGAACAGAACAGAACCCATACTAGGCAGTCTGTGATCCTCTGGCATGGAGAATGCTCATTCACACAGCTCTTACTATTCTACACAAACAATTGAAAAATATATTAAACCTTAGGAAAGATGAAAGAATAGTTTTATAGCACAGTCAAAAGCAAACAGGCATCTTCTATTCAAAATGATTTTCCAGTGAACACAAGCAGCTGAAGTCACACTGGCTGTGACAGGCCTACCAATACATTTTGATATTGAGGAAGTGTTTAATGCAAGAAACCTGGGGAGCCAGCCCAGTGCAGGCAGCATCATGTGCTATATCGGGAATACTGTCAGAGGATTCGATAAGCGGAAATCCCGCTGCGTCCTGGCATGCTGAGGTGGCTCCGACGTGGAATGAAACAATCTGCTGCAGCATCAAAGACCTAATTTCTCCTTCTAATGGAACCACGAGAGTCCATCACATCCTTTAACCGTGCTGTGATGAAGCACCTTCAGCAGTAGCCTTTGGTGTACGTTTCTGGGCTCTGTGGCATGTGTCACGGCAGATTTTTGTACAAAGCAGAGGGGCAACCCTGCAGAGGATGTAAATCAGCAGAGCTCAACCACAGTGAATAATATCCAGGATTCCCATACAGGTGACATATTGCTAAATGCTTTTCCTGTCCTTCTTATGCTCATTTGATGCACAGGCAGGATGCAAACATCACAGTTTTACAGCACTCAGATAATTGCTTTTTTTGCTCTCAACTTGCAACCATAGAAATTCTAATGTCAGAGCCCTCAAGGGACCATATGGGCAGCAAACATTCCTTATGTGTTGCATGTGCAGAAAGAACATATTTTCTTACCAGTTCACACAAGAGTAGATCATGAAGAAATGATTTTAAAAAATTACTACTATTTTCCCTGCAGTAACAGCAATAGAACAATAAGCAACAGCCCTTGAATGGGTTCTCTCTGTTTTACAGTACATGGATCTTTTTTGCCTTTTTGGTCACAAGAGAAATAAAGGCATTAAAATGTATGTTTCTTTTCAGAAAGCTTTGTATTGATTTTATGTAACATCTGAATACTTTGTGTTGTAACTTAACATATAACCATATAATTTGTCTGTAACAAGAAATAGACCAAAAGACTTGCTCAGTGAATTGTACAAATGAGCCTTTCCTCATCAGTGATCCAAGGCATAATAAAATACCCTGCTTTTTCATTTCCCTCTGTGAGGTGAAAAAGCTCACTTACAGAAGCAAGTATATTCCACTGAAAGAACAGATGATTAATCATAGCTTGAGCTCATACTCAAAAGGAAAAATCCCATTTGGATCCAGGCCTTTGTCCCAGGATCATTCAGTTCCATCTCTAGTTTGGAGAGAATAAGGTTTTTTTGATTAAGAACCACAAAAATGTTACTTTGCTGGAAGAAAGCTAGCAGCAGCCAATGCTGCTATTACACCACCCCCGTTGAAGGACAAAAAGCTAATAAACAGGTTGTTCAGATATTTTCTAATAGTTGAAAATACAAGTCATAGCCAATAAAAGCCAGCTGAAACTTGAAAGATTCTTCCCCAAAGTGATCAGGTCATGCAGCAAAGAATGGATTCTGGTCTAAACCCAGAGATATTACAAATTTAGTATTTCTGAAATCTTTCTGAGAAATGAGGTGTATAACACTGACAGCTCAACCAAGCCCTCAGACATGCATTTCATAAAAAACATACCCAGAGGCCAAACAAATTTTCAGGAAGGGCAAAAGAGGAAAGAGGAAAAAAAGGAAGTTGCAAAAGTGCATGTGGATTTCTAGTCGGCTCTTTTCTGGCTGTGCAGACTATGGATACTGTAGGAGACCTGGAGAATCCTGGATAACTGGCAACTCTTGGGTAGTTATATCCCTTGCATATCTGCCCCAGTACCAGCAGGCATCTGGTAACCACACTGCCACTGGTTTTCAATCAAACCCAGTGTCTCCATGAAATACTCAAAGAACGACTTTCTCTGATAAGGGAATATGCAAATTTTCACTTTGTTTACAGTAGCATTGTATTTAAGGGCCAAGATGACCATGCTCCTCTATCACTGGTTTAGTGCCTTTTCTTTCACATTCTCTGGGTAAGGTTGAGAAGGAACTCATGTGATCATTTCCCTCCTCAAAGCTGAGGAAGCTTTGCCCCCAGAACTGCTGTGGGGTATCTGCCACTGCAGGGTATCTTCAAGCATCTCTCTTGGTAACAGCAAATGCTACATTGCAACTAAAACCTGCTCTAGGTGCAGTACCTTGAAACTTGAGGAAAATTCTGAGCAGGTTCTGACTGCATCCCTTTCTGTTCTGTTCTGCCCTGCCCTGCAGAAAAGGCTGTAATGGAGCAACAGTACTGCTGACTACTAAATTCTCTCACAGCCTAATTCTGGAGGAAGTTCATGATGGCCTTTTACAAATCCAAGTGGGTTAGATGCCTGCCTGCCACAGGTGTTCACACAGGCCCAGTGTCTGATGTGCTTCAACATCTTTGGCATTTCCACTGTCTGTATGTGCCTCTAGACTTTTGTAATTCCAGCTCTAAACTCCTATTGACCTAAATCATGGAACTAAATCCTAAGTTTTGAACGAATGGCATTTTCAGACACTTAGAGTTATTTTGCCATAAGCAAAACGTCTCGTAGTCTGTATATCAGTTATGATTTATGAGTCAACCTGACATAGTTCAAAATGCTCAAAAGTAGATGTGGCACTTAAAAAGCTTTGCAGAAACATAGCTGTGAAAGCCAAAAAGGCAGAACTGCATCAACAGGCACAAATTCTAGGTGTTGTGCAGAATTTTTATTTTTGCTAGAAATAACTGCAAATTGAGAGCTATATTTATTTCATGTTTAATTCATGGACAATAATATCTGTTGCCGTAGCAGTACATGGTTTTAAAGGAGTTTTTACTCTTGGTTCTTCCCTGGCCTCAATGTTGGCTGCAGCATTTTCAGTGGGGACCTGATGGGTATCAGGAGTTGTCAGCTTTGGCTGTTGCAGGCAGGAAGGAGAAAAGCTCAGGAGAAAAGGGTTTTTCCCTGTCAGTGACCTGCCACAAGCCCTGAACAGGTCATATCTGGGAAATCATGATCTGATCACCTCCCACAGCCCCAACAGTCAAGCAAAGGTGAGGTCAGGTAAGGAGGTCTTGAACTAACTACAGTGAATATATGTCAAAATTAACAGCCTGATTTTCACACAGAGATAACTGGGAGGTCACTGGAGATCACACAGCACTGCTATTTCTGGATGCCCTTGGGGCATGCTGCAGTAACCTAAGCTAGATTGAGCAGAGCCCTGTTCACTGTATCAACATCTGGGTCAGGAGCAGAAGGAAATCCCCTCTAAGCAAGCATCAGCAGTGAAAAAATCATCCCTGCTCCTGGTGCTTTTGGCTATTCATCAGCTAAGGAGGCTCCGGAGCTATTTCTAAATGCTGACTCTGTTTTATGCAACCCAGGCAGTGCTCCATGAAATAACCACCATTTATCCCTTGACTGAGAGCAGCTTCTCAGGGCCTCTCAGCTCTTTATTGCCCCTAAATGCTGTGGATTGAGGAGCAGAGAAGGTGGCCTTTCAGAGTCACTCAAAGCCCAAGGAAGGCATTGACATGCTCCAGGATGGATTGCCTCTGGACTCCACTGGAGGAGATGGCTGAGCTGTTGGGATAATGCAAATCTTGTAGCTGCTCTGAGCTTTCATGCATGAAGTTCTGCCAGGGTACAAACTCTTCTGTCAACAGATTCTCAGTTAAATCGTGGTGTCCAATGCATAGCCTGCTACCATATGGATATTTCTTGTATCTGACATGGCAGAGATAATGGGATGGATCTGGGTCAAGTATTAGTACTTTTCTCTATTCTTTATGCAACATGTATATGGTGGTTTGGGTCTCTAGTGGATCTATATCCAGATTTTCACCCTGGAGTTTTTGTTTCAAATCTAGTTCAGTAACATCTAAGAGCTGTTACCATACAAACAGATGCCAGATGAGCTGCATCCAAAGGCATCTTTATAAGATCTACTAGCTTGCTTGGGAAACTGGCTTGTTTACAGCACTGTACTCACAAGGAAATGCCCAACTTAGCCTTCTTCCTCTCCATGCCTCTTCATCCAAGCATTCAGCATTGCTAGCTTTCTTATTTGTAAGCTCCAAGAGAAAATTTCCTGAATATCTCAACTAAAGATCTTCTCTATGAGGCAAAGCATTGCCTGCACTGGTGCTTCATGTGGCATTACTCCATCTCCTGGTAACCAGGGGGAAATAAAGCCATCTGCTACTGGGGAGTCCCAGGATCATTCTTGGCTTTTTGCTTTTACATGGAGTCTGTGTGTCCCCTGGCTGTGCCAGCGATATCCTGGAGGTGTAAATGGAAGGTCTGGATGCCTCCAGTGTGAGACCCTCCATGGTCAGGCCAGCCTGATGTGGTCAAATCTCTCTCTGTTGCAACTACTGTGCATGAATTAGGAGTATTTAGCCCATAACTGTACAGATCTCACCTTTGATGCTTTAAGGAGGGTTGAGTCCACCCAGAGGTAAGCAGGTAGCCTGGATGCTGAAGACTTGGATTCAATTCCCTTATGATGAGACCACCATGAAATTAAAGGTGTTCAGGATACCCAAGGCAGGTGGTTAGAGTACATAGCCTAATTTCAGTGCTTAGTCTCTTCCCTGTTTCCATCAATAAAAAAGGCAGGCAGGTCTTTTATACTTCACAGTACTCTAATATTGTACCAGTGCAAGCCATAAAAACACACAGAAGTTCTCTTTTCATCTTCTCAAATAAAGACTTATTCATTTTGGACAAGAACATCTTATAAGACTTTAAAATATATAATAGACACAAATACAGATAATCATAAAAGTAGAGAAACTGTAGAGAAGTGGTAACTGATGCAGCAGTTCACTATGATGATGTGAAAGGTTCCTAGAAATGGAAAAATTCCTCCTTCACAGTGATGACTCTTGCCCTTTAAAAAACAGCCAGATGAGACTCTTTCTACCCACAGGGCTCTCCTGCAGTGACAGCTACATTAACCTTTGCTGACAAGCACTTCTCTTTGCTTGTAAAATCAGCTTAGTGAGTGCAAAATTCTTCCAGACTTTAAAATGGTTACTATCAAATACACTCCATGCAAAACAAAACATCCTCGTGCCCTACAGTTACTCCTATGTTTTTTTGCTTTGAGATCACTGGGTGGGCTGATACAGGATGATGTCTGGGCATCTGTCTGCTTTGGCTAATATTGCAGAAGAGATGTGAATGTAGGAAAGGACACTGAGGTTTTTGCTGCATTTCTCTCCCTGGGCATTCTTCCATGCTTATCACCACATTGTCTGGGCAATGAGCAACAAAGCAGAGGAGCAGTAATATATGCTTGGGCTATCTGTCTGTTGCTATTAGAGAAATGTTTCAAAATTGCAGAAGAAGCCAGCCCGCTCCCTCCTGCGCACGGCACTTGCACACACGAACGCATGCCCCGTCCCTGACATCCTATTTGCCCCTATTAATTTCATATCCTTCTGGATTATACATCTGTGCTCTCCTTTATATGCAAGAAACTCCTCCCTTGCAAAGGGAATTCTTCTGGGCTTGGGCAAAAGGAGGGTCTGCCAGTCCCCTCCCACCCTGTGGCGGCACCAAGCCTTTGAAACTGGGTCACACGAGCTCTGCCACCTCATCAGGGTTAAGCTTTCCTATCACCCAGGGCCATTTCAAAGACTTCATAGCCCTATGGATTGAATTCAAACCATGCAACATACACAGTTTTGATGCACTCAGCAGTTCTGTGATATTTCTATGACATTTGTAATTGCTGACCAGAAATCTCCAGGACTAGGACTTTGGCATAAAATGCAAGTCAGGCTCCCAATCTAGTACTACCTTGTCACAAATCTGTCATGTCCTGGATATCAGCAAGGTACAGGAATCCAGTACATCACTGAAAAGATTAAAAATCTTGGAATGGAATGGAATGGAATGGAATGGAATGGAATGGAATGGAATGGAATGGAATGGAACGGAACAGAACGGAACGGAACAGAACAGAACAGAACAGAATAGAATAGAATAGAATAGAATAGAATAGAATAGAATAGAATAGAATAGAATAGAAATATAGATAAAATATAAATAGACAAGAAGGATTAAAAAATTATAAAAACACTTGAAATTATTATTTTTATATCTGGATAATTTTGCAGTGTAAACACAATGTATCCTTATGCTGTCTTTCCTTTAAGTGCTAACTTACAGGAACACTGCCAACCCATGACATTTATTACAAAACTCCTACTGAGCTCTAAGATGCAAACTTTGCTTTCAAGTCTGTCTTTTCACTGTATTTGGTGGGGCTGGAATTGCCTTGGCCAAATAATTGATTTTTAAAACCTTAAAGTAAAATACTATATTAAGTGTCGGAAGGAGCAACCTTCTGCTACAAAAGCAGTGGGAAAGTATTTTGCTGCAAACCCAGACGCATATCAAGTGAAGTTACTTTTCTAATAGTTCCCAAATTAAGTTACTTTCATTATTTGCATTATTCTGGGATGTTAGATTCGAGATATCTTTGCAAATATGCAAAGTTAACTGGCAAATTAGACCAAGAATGCCGAATTTCTAAGAAGCTAATTGCGTGTACTCAGTATTATCAAGTTAAATTTTGGAACTGACCTCATCTGCTACGTGATAAGATTTAATTGTGTCATATGGCTCATTAAGGAAGAAGTCCATGAAGTCTTGCTGAAACTAGACTGAGTTCCTTTGTGAAGTATGTTTATGAAAATTTGTTTACTGGCATCTACAGGGGAAATTATTTTCTGTCTCCCGTACATTCATTTGAAGGACTGCCAACATCTTGTTTAACACAGGTAAAATTCCATTCTTTTGACACCAAAGAAGAAACAAAATTCCAATATAAATACAGATGTGAGAAATCAGATCTGTTTTCTGCAGATCACAGAGGCACAATCTTCAGCCATGTAAATCAATGGCAGCACAGTCCTTGACTTCATTTGGTCAGGATTTTAGCCAGGATACTTTGTCATCCAAACTTCCATGTGAAGTTTTAAAATAATCCACTAAAAAAGGAACAGACCATGGATAATACAGCCAGAGTGCATCACTCAAATGGAGTTTAGAGGCAGCTCATAAGCCAGAGCTCTAAAACACAGCACAGTTATTTGGATGGTGAGGTCCTTGGGACTGAAAGCAATTTTTTGTCTTCCTTTGGTGGGGCACTGAGATGCTTCTTTCATTGATGCACTACTTACAGATAGGAATCCAAATTATTCCAGTGAATGGAATTAGTGAGACATTAAAGTTGTGCAAGTTTTTTTTCCCACTATCTCTGCCCATTTAGCAACGTAGCTTTATGGCTAGTGGTGGTCAGCTAGAGTCTCTAAGACTTCTTCCTAAACAGCATATCCCTTTGCTAAGGAAAAGAGATAATTTAAAAGTCATGTACCACCCGTGTGCCTCCTGGGTACCAGTCCACTCCCCTCAGTCTTAAATATTCTGCTGACACAGGGTCACAAACTGTGCTGCTCTGTGCCCATCTTTTTCAGATTTCTACACCTTCATTGCACCTAAATTGCTATGAAAAATAAAACAGTAGTTCAATTTCTCAGCTTTAACAGATGCATCTGACTTCTGCTTTTGTTTCACCGTTTCAGCTATGAATAAAAGTAGTCAAGGCATGTGAAGAAGCCATGGGGTCAGAACAGTTCAGAAAAGGGTCACTAATAATCTAAAACTGTGGTCAGGATGTCTGGATTTTAAAGCCTGAAAGAGCCATGGGAAGGGGAGGCAACTTTTTTCTGCTCTTAAATTCACATGTAGAAATGTTTCCAGTTTAATATCTGCAACTCTTTTGACTTAAACAATCCACAGTTTCTTGAAACAGACTAACAAATCTTGAAATTGGTATTTGGGAAGTGGTGTGATTATTATTCCAGTCTGATCCAAGATCTAAAAGAATTTCTAATTTATCATATCAAGGTTTCCTGATGAGTAGCCATGAGGGAGATTTCAAAGGTCAGGAGAAATGAAATGCAGATTTAAATTCAAATTAATCAGAGGCAGACTCCAGACTGGCTTACATGTACATAGGTAAACATTCACTGTGGACTATATATCACTCCAAAGCATGGAAATGTAATCTAGAATTGAATTTCAGAGCACTGAATAAATTGTAAGCCATAGGAAAAAAGCTGTGGCTGAAGGTGAAAATCACACAGCAGACTGGGGAGCAACAGAGCAGGGAAATGGGTGGACATGACCCCTGAGTCTATCTGGCCAGTCTTTATCACACCCTGGGGCGGGGGAAAACCTGCTCTGATTGATTCTGTTGTTAGCCTCAAGATGGTTTTCCATGACTGAATCCTTGCTACTTTTCTGGGATTTGCCATATTTTCAGAGGGGGAAGAGACCCTTAAGGACCTGTTGCCATAACTTTAGGAATGGCTGAACTGTGTCACAGAGACCACAATGCTGACCAGGTCAGAGGCTTAGAGATTTTATATGGTAGCTGTTGAAAGTCTGAAAGTTTTGGTCAAAAGTTTGTCAGGCATAGAGAGGAGCTGGTAGATGTGTTTGCTTTATTTAATCCATATATTTGCCCATTAAATAATTCAGAAGATGTTGTATTAAACAGACTTCAGAGAAAAGTGATGGGAGTGCATTTGCTGAAGCAAGAGCTTGTATAATGAGACATTTCATAAAAGAAGCTGGACTTTTAAAGTCAGAATGGATTAAGGGCATGAATTCATGTGTCCCATGAGAACTTATTATAAACTCGAAGGACATTCAGAGACCTTCAGCGAGAAGCAGCTCTCTTGAGTTTAATTTTAATACCACTACAGTTGTAAATAAATTGTTTTTATAGTTGTTTCAGTGTGAGTAAGAATTTTTTCTGATCACCCAATTATAAGTATGGGGGTGTGTAAAAAATGAGAAATGTATTAGGGATGATTTCATGTATTTCTGAAAACTAAAAAATTGTATCTATAACAATTGTACCTTTCTTTTAAGGCTACAAAAAAAGAGAATTTAAATTATACAAAATAAACCACTTCGAAAAAAGTCAAGTAAGTTTTTCCCTATTTGTGGCATTGTTATAACACAACCAGTTGGACACTGATAACTCTCACCATATTCATGGCTGATTTCATAATCTCAAACAGTAATAATCATATTATGATCACACTAACTACTGTGTTGCCAAGGCTGCAGGAAAATTATAACCTGCCTGAAAGTAATACCTTCAGAAGTAGTGTAAAAGAAAGAAACCCAGACTGGAAACTTTCCCATTAGTCCCCAGTTGCAGGTGAGGGTCTTTTTGCCCAAACCTGGCTGTGGACACAGCCAGAGCAGGGAGGATGAGGGAGATGGGATCTCCTGCTGCCAGCACCTCAGGCTGGTCTGTCCTTTAAGATTTCTTTTTCAGAGCCAATTTTGCAAAGCAAGTTTCAGTGTGGGTCTCCTCCTGATGCCTCAGGTAACACATACACTAGTTTCCCATCCTATTCTATTTCCCTTTTCCCCCTCATTTTCACAGAGACTGCAGCTTTATTTTGGCCAACGCAGTTACAGGAAAACCACTCTTCTTAGTGGTGATTAAGCACAGTCAGTGACTTAAAAACAAGAGAACAAGAGTCCTGCATTTAACTTTCACTAAGAATTAAAGAAAAAGCTGTATAAATGGTCACTTTATTTTCACTCCTCTCTGATTTTTCTGTAGCAGAAATAAGGTGTCTCCCCTATTTATTTTAAAAGTGCTTTTGAGCTCTTCAACATTATTCCTGCTTTGGACATGAGCTACCACTGTTACAGGTGTGTGCAAATTGTGATAGAATAGAATATTTCAGTTTGAAGGGACCTACAATCACCACTTAGTCCATCTAGGCTGCTCTTGTATGATGGACTGCTTTTGCTCAGCTCAGGGGCAGGAGACTTTTATGTGTCACCCATCAGCTGTTCCTGCTGCCAGGGAGACACTTTCCTGTGATTCTTCAGCAAGGTTTGACCTCTAGTATGTGGCAGGTGAAAGACAATGACTGATCTGATGCTTAGATCTCATTTGGTGATTCTGCTAATGAAGTAGCATGTGGACAGGCAACAGTTTTCATCAGGTGTCCATTTTTTGTTCCTGCAGCAACTGCTGTGTTTTAGGTTTACAGCAGGAGTTATGCAGGATTGTAGGATGGAGCCTAAGAAAAGGAAATATTAAGCTCACTCAGGCACCAGGTTGCCTTCTCATCACAAGTTTTGTACTAAATAATGATATAATTAGTTATCATAATAATTTTTATTTAAAAAATATATCATTTATCAACTGCAAACTAATTTCACTTTTTCTGTCCTATGAATTTAAGATTCATGTAAGACTGATCATGCTGTAAGTGAAAGCAAGTCCTATTTTTACTTAGCCAAAAGAGTATTTGGAGTATGTTAAAGCCATAGTTGCATTTCTTACTGTTCCAAGACTTTCGCATTTCAGTTGTCAAATGCAAATACATGAAAGTTGCACTTCCGAGATTTTCAAACTTCTGGTGTTGCATTGGCCTTTTTTTTTTTTTTTTT